>SKCR01037704.1:0-68688 GCA_019454045.1 Zanthoxylum bungeanum
GGCTTGAGTATATCAAGTTGGGTTTAGGCCATATGGATTGGATCCAACTGGGCCCAAAACCATAACCATAAAGCCCAAATGCAACTTATAAACCTTTAAAGTTTAATTGGGCCTAATGGGCCTAAATTGATTTCTGGGCTTATGGGGTTACTCCTTGATTGGGCTTTGGTTGCCGAAGCCCACGCCTTAAGAAATAATTAAAGCCCATTAGACTTGAATTGAATTAACGTTGGACGTTAATCGGGCTTTGAGTCCCGACGCGATTAAATTGGAATTTAAGTCGAAAGCTTTATTAAATAAAGTGTAATATTTAATTTGGAATTGAATAGTGAATTAGTATTAAATACATATTAAATTTGATTTAATGTTGTAGTTTAATTTAATTCATGAATTCGTACTTTGAGTACTTATTCGCAAAAACGAGTTTGACTCGACGAAAATCAAATCGTTGTTTGAACATTGGATGATCACATAATTATCAGATTAATTAATTTGATTAGATTTATTGATAGCATGCTTATGTGTGAATACGTGGTTGTGATGAATGAATAATGTATATCGGATGGATATTAGTTGGGTGGGGCAATTTTGGAATGTTGTAATAAATTCGATTTATTAAATTGGACCTGCGTGTCCAGCCTTATCACCTCTATTCTCTTTGTATTCTCTTCTCACCTATTCCCCTCAATGTAAATGAGGTTTCTTTAGAAGTGTAGTGTAAAGGGGTAGAAGTAATACAAGTGCTAGCTTGAGTGAGAAAGGGAGAGATTTGATCTAGGATCAATGTGTTAAAGTATCCATCCGCATATCATTATTATTATTTATTTCATATGCGCTTATTATGTATTTAGAATGCATGTTTAAGGGTGTATGATGATGAGACCTAAACAAAGATAATTAAATTGGTAGCCAATTTGCACGCGAAAAGCCCTTATCAAATATCATGCGTCTTTTCCTTCCATTGAGTGATTCTTGCTCAAGATCCTAGATTGGCATGGGTGTTGGCCAAAGTCAAGCCCTTGTCCGTCGAAGATGTGTTTGAATCACGAGGTTTTGTTCCATATTGGTGTCTTGTCCAAGTTGTGGTTTGTTGGCCAAAGTCAAGACCACTTCTTGTCCAACGACATTGATTACGAAGCTTCCATGGTCAATGGGTCCACGCTTGACTGGGATCACTAGGTTTGTTGTGCCAAAGCCAAGGCCTTGTTGATTCAGAGGAAATAGGTTAGGGTAATATTGGATATATAGGCATATATATATGATATATGTTTAGGACTTGGATGTCCACCTACTGGATCTAGAATTGGATTAGATCCAATTGATCTTAGAGATCTACCTAGTTAATTATCATACAATTTGTTGGCCAAAGTCAAGATTTGTGTGATATTTAACGGGATCCTAGCCCACTAGGAAACACGGTTTCCCGAGTACTCGACAGAGGGTTAGAGGCTCGACGAAAAATAGTGGGAGGCAAGAATTGAATTTGCAATATTCGTTCAATTACTCGCCATACACGCTCAAACAAATATCACTCGTCATATTTAAAAGTATTAGTTGGACTAATACTTAATGTTGTTTTAATAAACAGTTGGACTGTATTATAGTTGATTATATATAATTGGATTATATTAATCAATATATTTGAATTAATTAATTTCAGTTTACACAGTTGATTTTATAATTGGATTATAGTAATCAATGTAATTGAGGTTAATTAATTTGGATTATATTTGATTATATAGTTGGACTATTATAATCATTATAATATATAGTACCACTAATCATTGATTAAATAGTTGGACTATTGAAATCAAGAAAGAATTGAAAAGTTGGATATTTAAAATATAATCTGGGATTAAAATATTTTAAATGATTTAATTTTCAAATTGGGAATAAACAATAGGTTACTTTATTTGATAAAATAACTTATTATACCTTAAGCCCAAAATAAGCAAAATAAGTAGAGCATAAAATCTTTGGAAGATTTATGTGATGATGACTTTAGTGCTTAATTTAATATACTTGTCATAAATCAATTTTAGATTTAAGAAGTATTAAAATTGCAATTTATAATTCTTGGAGAATTAATTGACTATTCTAGAGGAGATAAAGTCAAAGTTTGCAATTGGGCATGTAGCACGAGGTGCACATCGTTTCGATATTCTAAAACCCAAGGCTTGGCCTAAGGTTCCTGAAATATTGAAAAGGATAATTGACATATCCAAAGTGACTACCATTTGGATATGGCAGACACGAAGGAATTAAAGAAAGGGCAAGGCTCTGACTTTAAAATGTTTGTCAAAGTTATGTTCAGCTAGTATTGAAATTAGATTTTAAATACTTAGTGTGGTACATAAAATATATGTATTGATGTTCAGAATCTGCTTTGAGCAGGATACTGACTTCAAGCTGAGATTGCTCTGCGAATCGGAAACGGGACGGAAAGTCGCTGTTTCGACCGTAGATACCTAAGTTTAGGAACTACCCTTCGGGTGTGTACTTAAATTAGGAACTGTTATAATGTAACTAGTTTGACTAGAGACATTATCTCTATATCAATGTTTAATCCATTGTGGATAAACCTTTATATTCTAGAACACTAAGTGTTTCATTATATAAAGATGATACTGAGATAAACACATAGATGTGAATAACAGAATTTATATTTTGAATATAATTAAAATCTCAAAACATATAAAATGACAAATAAATAGCTCAAATTGATTTGATCAATAGAGACTTATTTGTGGCATTGTTTTTAGGACACAATTACATTAAACAGACTCGTATATCCGCACTTTTGAAGAGTGGGTACTAGGACTGATTTGACTATTCAAATAAAGTCTACGAATCTAGTTTGTTAGGTAAAGTACCTAAAACACTGTTTACTTGGTAATAGTGTAAGTGCCACCGATCTGTTAGCCCTATTCATGGTGAAGTTAGTGGGCACATATCTAGCTAGGCTAGATGTGAACATGAATATTTCGTGACCTTAACGGATGTGACATCACGTTATGGTTATGTGTTTCTTTTGAAGAACACAAATCAGGAACTTTTAGAGTTTCGACACGAAGTAGATAAACGATCGACTATAGTATTATGCCATCACGGTAAGACCGTAATGAAATACTTAAGCAGTAAGTTTCAAACATACATGAAAGAGTATGGTATTCTTTCAGATGAGGACTCCTCCCGAGACACGTCAGTTAGACGATGTGCCGAACGAAAACTGAATTTTGTTGGACATGATAAGGTTAATTATGAGTCGCTCTGAGCTATCATTTCCTTCAACAGGATATGTATTAACAGTGCAAAACTTATTTAGAATAAGGTTCCATATAAATCTGTTTGACAGATATCATATAGGATATGAACAGGAAAGAAACAGGGTTTCTCATTCCTAATAATTTGGGTATGCCAGGCATAACGTTTGGATGATACCAAACTAAGAACCCAAATTGGATAAGTGCCAAATATAGGTTATCCTAGGGAAACCATAAGTATAGTACTTATATATCTCACAAAGAACAATGTGATTGTTGCTCGCCATGCGGTTTTCCTAGAGGAAACCGATATGCAGTGGTAAGTGGGAGGACAGTAAAACTCGATGAAAATCGGGGTAATACTGTTCAAGGCACGAAGTCCGTAATGGAACATAAATAGTTCATCAAGGATGAAACTAAACCATTAATCTTCAAATACACAAGAACCACGTAGATCGGAGAGAATCAGAAAACAACCTGGGGTATGGGTTTCTGATGTAACCCCTTAAAGATGTAATCTTATGGAGGTATACCAACCGACTACGTACGAGGAAGTGATACAAGGTATCGACTCCCTATTATGGCAAAGTGCCATGAGTCCGAAATGGATTCCATATATAACAACTATGTTTGGATACTAGTTGATGTACCGCAAGGCATTGTGCCTATTGGTACAATGTAAGTCTTCAAGGAAGACATACATGGATGGCAACATACCAACGTACAAGCTAGGCTTGTGATGGAAAGGTATCGTTATCAACATTGTGTTTATTACGGTTCAACCTTTTACCTGTTGCCATGGTAAATCCATTTGATAATGCTTGCTGAGATACTGCATATTTCATTTATGAAATGTGTCAGTTAAAGATCAAAATCGCTTTCCTGAAAAGGAAACCTCTTGGAGGATGCTACAACATCCTGACGATTTTGTATAACCGACAAACAAGGTTTGGCGGGTTATTCGATCCATGTTTGGATTAAAGCAAGCATAAGGTTCTTGGAACTGTCGTTTTGAAATAATCATAATGGTTTATGATTTGACTCAAACGAAATGATTCTTGTGTATATAAGGAGGTTAGTGGGAGCGCACTGACAAGGACATTCCCATAAAGCAATTGGTGAAAGCTTGGCTTTCATAGATATTCTCCATAGAATTCTGGGGAGTAACAACCTTTATTCAAGGAATAAAGATCTACTGGGATAGATTTGGAGTTGTTAACACTCTCTGGGAAATTGTACATTTAAAATGTACTTGATATGGTGTCTCATACGCTTCAAGCATATGGAGTCACAGTCGGGTCAATCCAAGTGATAGTCACTGGATTGAAGTTAAGGACATCTATTAGTATCTTAGAGAACTAAAGATGTTGTCTAAAACTATGGAGAAGGAGAACTTGAAGTGACTGGGATCACTGCCGCAAGTTTCCAAACAGTTAAATACTGCGGTACTATAAAGTTTGAATAACGGGACAGTGAGCTGGAAATCTTCCGAGCAAGATATTGTTGCCGAATAAACACACAATGGGGATTATTGCTGCGGCTGAGGCAGCAATAGAAGCCATTTGGGTCGATAATAAATCTAATTAGATTAGATATAGTTCTGTTAGCAGCTGAGCTAGGCGTCAACACAAGGCTAAAGAATTAAAGGTCTCAACGACGATCCAGATATATACTTCTATATCATCTGATTCGTTTGGATCATACATCGTGGCGATGTGGTGATCGTATAAATCGCGTCAGACGATAATCATGAAAATCCGCTGACGAAAACCTTTTCTCAGCAATTTGAGCAAACCGTACATAGTTCGGGTGTACGACACTTGAGTGACTGGCTATGTGCCAAGTGGGAGATTGTTGGATAATATGACCCATAGCGTCACTATTTGTACAGATCATAGTGTTGTTGTACAAATTAACTATGTGACAAAGAAATTGCACTCTCATCATTTGTGATTAGATCACCTTAGATATATAAATGAAGAGAGGTCCCTATGATTAGTTCCTGGATTGAGAATGATATGAGACAGTATCAGTCCACGAAGGATTAATCATTAAATATCCCTAGTCGTAGTATTATCGAGACTGGACATCGATAATGCGGAATAGGCTAGTATTGCACTTGTGCGCGTTGTGAGGGCACAACGACATAGTTCTCATATATATAAGTATTGGATACTTATGCAAGTGCGATAGGAGGTTGTGTTTCACCGATGGTACGGGAAACAGCTTCGCTCTGGATAGACCCCTCGGAATCCCATTGGTATTATGACTATGTGTCTATGGGAGTCCGACATCAGGGTAGGTGTGTATGGTCTTAACCTGAGACTTACACCGCTAATGCTTACGACAATCAATATGCTTTAGTTGAGGTCGTCCAGGACTCTAACCGGTTCTGTGTACGCCAATGCTGGGCATATTGAGAATCGTAGAGTAGAGTATTGGGTGTGATGTCAAGACGGAAGTATCACTCCAGTCATAGTGGAGATGATGTCACGCAGGATACGGTATTAGTGCTCTTAAGTGGTGGCCGGCCATCGGGATATTATGACAAGGTCATGTATATCCGATTATAGAGACTAGTTACCAGACATCCGACATGTGCTTTGGACGGGGCAGACACTTATCCAGCCCCAGCCCTAGCACATGACTATCCGATACTGGGCTGATATACACAATACTTGGTATACTACGCTTGATATAGATCTTAAATATTCTTAGATGAATATGACCCGGAGATTGGGTAGTAACTTCGTGCTTTGCTAGAAGCCGATCTTGTCTCGTAAATCGGTAGAACGTAGTACTTGATACGTAGGTGATTCGATACTCCGACGACCGTATTTACTGCCGAATTATCCGGGGATCTCATGGGTCGCTTCCCGATAATACACGATGACGCATAACTCGCACTCATTAATAATCTGGGATTATATAGAAGAGAGAGAAAATTAATCTAGGATTAATTACCGAGATATTTTATCTAGGATAAAATATCGTCTAGAGAGAGATAACGATTAATTTGGAATTAATCGATAAATTAATATATTCGATATATAAACGAAATTAGATTTCAACGCGGAATTAAAATTAGATTTTAATTCGGGCGAACGAATTAATTTAGAATTAATTCGTTAGCGACGTAAATAGTGAATTCGCTAGGCGTAATCATTTAATTACGACGCGACGGAAAATTCGCTAATTGAGAATTAGTGAAACCCGAGCCCGAGTGTGATTGCGAGCGTATTCGTATTTCGAATTCGAGTGCGGCGACGCAAGTCACATCAAGTGTCAAATCATTCGTCACATCAAGCGTCAAATCAAATGTCACTTTGAGTGATGTGATTGATTGATGTGATTGATTGATTGAAAGACTTACATCACTTTATTAAAGTGACAATGATAGTTGATGTAAGTTGTTGGAATAGTGTTGGTGGTTGAGAAAGCCATTACCATTTATTTTATTTGATATTTTAAATGGTAAATGCTTTGTAATTTTTTTAAAATATATAAAGCAATTTTTTGGTAATTCATTTAACAAGTCAACCATTACACAACTCCTTCACTTCTTCTCTCTTTCTCACGCCCAAAAGGGCTCTTTTTCTTTTTTCTTCACAGCTCACTGCCGTGAGCTTTAAGGGGAGCAATGAGTGTGTTTTGTTGCAAAACACAAGTGCTAGCACACTTACGAGACTTGCGAAGGTGTTAGGGAGGTTCACCCATGAGGCGGGATCCGTTCGACGAAGCTTGGAGCTTGACGAAGGACCACTTTCACGCCCAAAACAGTGAGTTAATACACTGCAGTTCACGCCCAATGCAGTAAGGTTTTTCAAATTTGTTGCTTGCCGCATCTCTCAACCGAT
Organism: Zanthoxylum bungeanum; assembly: GCA_019454045.1. Classification (NCBI taxonomy): domain Eukaryota; kingdom Viridiplantae; phylum Streptophyta; class Magnoliopsida; order Sapindales; family Rutaceae; genus Zanthoxylum; species Zanthoxylum bungeanum. The sequence continues at coordinate 7,121 of SKCR01037704.1, forward strand.
CGATGTGAGTATTCTGCTACCTCCGTTGATGTGTTCACACATGTATTTCATTGCTTGTTTGATCTTGGGACCTAGATATAAACCTAACATCCAGTAGGGGGACATCCAAGTCCGAAACATATATCTAATATATGCCAATACATCCAATGTATTGCCTAACCTTTTTCCTCTGAATCAACTAAGCCTTGGCTTTGGCACAACAAACTTAGTGATCCCAGTTAAGCGCGACCCATTGAGCAGGAAAGCTTCGTAATCAATGTCGATGGACAAGAAATGGTCTTGACTTTGGCCAACAAACCACAACTTGGACAAGACACCAATATGGAACAAAGCTCTCATGATTCAAACACATCCTCGACTGAAAAAAGCCTTGACTTTGGCCAACAAGCCAATGCCAGTCTTGGATCTTGAGTAAGAATCACTCAATGGAAGGAAAAACGCTTAATATTTTGCGAGGGTTTTTCGCGTGCAAATTGGTAACCGATTTATTATCTTTGTTAAGGTCTCATCATCATACACCCTTAAACATGCATTCTAAACACATAATAAAGCGCATATGAATAAATAATAATGATATGCGGATGTATACTTTACACAATGATCCTAGATCAAATCTCTCCATTTCTCTCTCTCGCTAGCACATGTATTACCTCTACCCGTTACACTACACTTCTAAAGAAACCTCATTTACATTGAGGGGAATAGGTGAGAATAGAATACAAAGAGTAAAGAGGTAATAAGGCTGGACACGCAGGTCCAATTTAATAAATTCCAAATTTATTACAACAATTTCTAAAATTGCCCCAACCATCAAATATCCATCCGATATACATTATTCATGCATCGCAACCATGTATTCACACAAGCATGCTATCAATAAATCTAATCAAATTATTAATCTGATAATTAGTGACCATCGAATGTTCAAACAACGATTTAATATTAATTTAAAAATTAAATCCAATTCAATTTGTATTTAATATTAATTCGCTATTTAATTCCAAATTAAATATTACACTTTATTAGTGAACCTTTACGACTTAAATTCCAAATTTAATCGTTACGGGTCTCAAAGCCCGATCAACGTCCAACGTTAATTTAATTAAAGTCCAATGGGCTTTTAATTAATTTCTTAAGGCGTGGACTTTTGGTCAACTAGGGTCGAACCCAATAACCAAAGTCCAATCCGGGAGTTACCCCATAAGCCCAAAAATCAATTTAGGCCCATTAGGCCCAATTAAACTAATTAAGGTCCATTAGTCGCATTTGGGCTTTATGGAGGCGATTTTGGGCCTAATTGGATCCAACCAATTTGGCCTAAACTTAACTTAGTACAACCAAGCCCAATATGCCCAATAACAACTTTAAAAGTCCAATTTCCAAAATTAGGCCCAATATAATTAAATTACAAATTCCAAATTCCCAATTTAATTACCAAAGTGTATAGCATTATTAATCACCCAAATCAACATTTCCAAAACATCAAATTAGCCTAATTAATCATGCTTATCATCAAAAAAAACATGTCCAACATATTTCATCAAAAAATCAAACCAAAACATGCTCAATGACTCTCGGCAATGGAGGGATTTTTTTTTTAAATCAATTCCGAATTCAATCCAATCAAATTCTAAATCAACATTTCCCGAAAGATTTTAAGTCATCCAATGAATCAAAATCAAAAAATCACCATGATCACATTTAGGGCACCATTCGACCATGCCAAAATTTTGGGGAAAAAATGTTCCAAACACAATTTCATCAAATTGATCAAATCAATCCTCAATTAAACATGTATTAAGCATACTAATTCATCCAATTTCATTAAAACATGCTCAAATACAATTTACCCAAATTTTAAGCCCTAATTAATTTTCATGCTCAACCTTGCTCTGATACCATTGTTGGAGTTCTACGGTCCCAATGATCGAATCAAAAGCATAAAACATAAGTGCGAATACAAGGAGGAGTTTTGGAATACTCACATCGATCGGTTGAGCGACGCGCGAGGGACCAAAAATTCGGTTTTCTGCTTACTGTCATGCTCGGGAATGAGCTGCTGCATTCCACCATTTTCGGCCTTTTGAGGTCTTCCATCAAGCTCCAAGCTTTGTGGTGAACTTCCAAGCTCATTGGTAGACTTCCATATCACCTTCGCATGTCTCTCGGAGTGCTAGCTCTTGATGATTTTGCAGCAAAATCATCGCACTTGTGCTTTCCTTGCTCATGGTTTCTGGGTAGAAACCAGTGAAGAAAGAGCCCCAAGGGCGTGAGAGAGAGAGAGAAAAGAGAGGAGAGATAGATGTGTAAGTGTTTTGCAAAAATGTGTATCAAATACCATTTATTTGATTTTCAAAAAATCAATAATTAATTTACCAATTTTCTTTCCAAAATTCAAATGGCAATAATTGCCTACCACTTCCATCAACTCATCAATCCATCAATCAATGAATAGTGACTGGTTTCAATCACTCAAGTGAAAGACTTCCATCCTTGATTGACGAATGATGTGACGCTAGATGTGACTAGCGATTTGACGCTTGATTTGACTTACGTCCCGCACTCAAATTTGAAATGCGAATGCGCTCGCAAATAATCCTAGACTCGGGTTCGCTAATTCCAAATTAACGAATTTTCCGTTGCGACGTAATTAAATGATTATGCCTAGCGAAATCACTATTTACATCGCTAACGAATTAATTCTAAATTAACTCGTTCGCCCGAATTAAAATCTAATTTTAATTCAGCGTCGAAATCCAATTTCGTTTAATATATCGAATATATTAATTAATCGATTAATTCCAAATTAATCGCTCTCTCTCTTTAATTGATATTTTATCCCAGATAAAATATCTCCAAAATTAATCCCATATTAGTCTCTCTCATCTAATTAATCCCAGATTAATTAAAAGTGTGAGTCATACGTCATCAATGAATCTTTGGGAAGCGACCCATGAGATCCCGATATGTTGGCAGTAAATACGGTCGTCGGATTATCCGAACACGTAAGTACCTAGTACTACATTTATACCGATTTACAAGAAAAGGTTGCTTCTAGCAAAGCCCCATGCCTACCCAATTCTCCAGAAATATCCTTACAGGAATATAAATCTATATCAGGCGTAGTATACGTAGTATTGCGTATTTCGATCCATTATCGGATGATCACATGCAAGGCCTGGGGCTGGTACAGTGTTTGCCCCGTACGAAGCATATATCGGATTACGAGCAACTAGTCTCTTTAATATCGGATAATCATGACCAAGTCATATTATCCCGACGGTTGCATCCTTTTTAGAGAACCAGTTCTGTATCTCTGCGTGATCATCAACTCCATATGACTGGAGTGACACTTCCGTCTTGACATCACACCCACACACTACGATTCTCAATATACCCAGTAAGGCGTACACAGAACCGATTAAAGCCCTGGACGACCACAACAAAAGTATATTGATTGTCGCAAGTATTAGCGGTGCAAGTCTCAGGTTGAGACCAAATACACCTACCCTGATTTCGGACTTCCATAGACACATAGTCATACTACCAATGAATTCCGAGGGGGTTTATCCAGAGCGAAGCTATTTCCCGTACCATCGGTAAACCACAACCTCCTATTACACTTGCATGAGTATCATATACCCAAATATATGAGTACTATGCCGTTGTGCCCTCACAACACGCACATGTGTAATACTAGTCTTTTACGTATTTATCGATGTCCAATCTCGATAATACTCTGACTAGGGATATTTAATGATTTATCCTTCGTGGACTGATACTGTCTCATATCATTCTCAATCCAGGAATAAATTATAAGACCTCCTATCATTTATACATCTTGGTGATCTAATCACAAATGATAAGAGTGCAATCTCCTTTGTCACATAGTTAATTTGTACAACAACACCATGATCTGTACAAATAGTGACGCTATAGGTCATAATTGTCCAACAATCTCCCACTTGCCCTATAGCCAGTCACTCGAGTGTCGGACACCCGAACTATGTACGGTTGGCTCAAGTTGCTGAGAAAAGACTTTCGTTAGCGGATTTGCATGATTATCGTCTGATGTGATTTATTCGATCAAATCATCCCCACGTTGTATGATCCGAACGAATTAGATGAATAGTCGAAGTACGTATCTGGATCATTGATGAGACCATTTATTCTTTACCCTGCGCTACAGCCTAGCTCAGTTGCTAATAGAACTACATCTAATCTAATTAGATTTGTTATTGACCCAGATGGCTTCTATTGCTGCCTCAGCTAAAATAACAACAGCATTTGTTGTTTATATTCGGTAACAGTATCTGGCTTGGAAGATTTCCAGCTCACTGTACCGTTATTCAAACTGTATAGTACCGTTTGCGACTTTTAGTCGTTATTATCGGTTTAGGAAAATTGCAGTAGTGATTCCAGTCACTTCAAGTTCTCATTCTCCATAGTCTAAGACATCATCCTTAGATCTCTCAGATACCAAAGGATGTTCTTAACATCAATCCAGTGACTATCACTTGGATTGGAGTGATTGTGAATTCATATGCTCAAAGCGTATGAGACACCAGGTCGCGTACATTTTTTCAATGTACGACTTCTCGGAGAGTTTCATGAAAGCCAAGCTTTCACCGATTATTAATATTGGAATATCATTTCCAAGAAATGACATATTTATTATCATTATTTATAGGACATTTATTGTCAGTGCGCTCCCACTAACCCTCCTATATACACAAGAATCATTTCATTTTGAATTAAATCATAGACCATTATGATTAAATCAAAATGACAATTCCAAGAACCAAATGCTTGCTTCAATCCAATCATAGATCGAATAACCCGCAAACCTTGTTTGCTAGTTTTGGTACGACAAAACCGATAGGATGTTGTAAACATCCTCCAAAAGGTTTCCTTTTCAGGAAAATGATTTTCCCGTTTAGCTGACATATTTCATAAATGAAACATGCAGCTTTTGCAAGCATTTTCCAAATGGATTTACCATGGCAACATGTAAAAGGTTGAATTGTAATCATCACAATGTTGATAACGATACCTTTCCGTTAAAAGCCTAGCTTTTTACGTTGGTATGTTGCCATTCCACGTATGTCTTTCTTGAAGACTCATATAGTACCAATAGGCACAATGCCTTATGGTACAACAACTAGTGTCCAAACTAAGTTGTTATATATGGAATCCATTTCGGACCCATGACACTTTGTCCAAACATGGAATGCTAGGCATATGTTTGGATGATACCAAACTAAAACCCAAATCGGATAAGTGCCAATTGTAGGTTATCCAAGGGATACATAAGTATAGTATTTATACAACTCACACGAGAACAATTCGATTATTGCTCACCTTGCGGTTTTCCTAAGAGGAATACCTAAATACAGTGGTAAGTGGGAGGATAGTAAAACTCGATGAAAATCGGAGTAATACTATTCCAAGCATCGATTCCTTAATGGAACACAAATAGTTCATCAAGGATGAAACTATACTAGTAATCTTCGAATACACAAGAACCGCGTATGTCGGAGAGATTCAGAAAATAACCTGGGGTATGGGTTTCTGATCTCACCTCATAAATATGTCAATCTTATTGAGGTATACCAACGGACTACGTATGAGGAAGTGATACAAGGTATCGACTCCCTATCATGGCAAAGTTCCATGAATCCCAAAGACATCCATCACTTGATTGACGAATGATGTGACGCTAGATGTGACTAGCGATTTGACGCTTGATTTGACTTGCGTCCCGCACTCAAATTCGAAATGTGAATGCGCTCGCAAATAATCCCAGACTCGGGTTCGCTAATTCCAAATTAACGAATTTTCCGTTGCAATGTAATTAAATGATTATGCCTAGCGAAATCACTATTCACATCGCTAACGAATTAATTCTAAATTAACTCGTTCGTCCGAATTAAAATCTAATTTTAATTCAACGTCGAAATCGAATTTCGTTTAATATATCGAATATATTAATTAATCGATTAATTCCAAATTAATCGCTCTCTCTCTTTAATTGATATTTTATCCCAGATAAAATATCTCCGCAATTAATCCCAGATTAGTTTCTCTCTCATTTAATTAATCCATATTAATTAAAAGTGCGAGTCATACGTCATCAGTGAATCTTTGGGAAGCGACACATGAGATCCCCGGATATGTTGGCAGTAAATACGGTCGTCGGACTATCCGAACACGTAAGTACCTAGTACTACGTTTATACCAATTTACAAGACAAGGTTGGCTTCTAGCAAAGCCCCATGCCTACCCAATTCTCCAGAAATATAATTACAGGAATATAAGAACTATATCAGGTGTAGTATACGTAGTATTGCGTATTTCGATCCAGTATCGGATGATCACATGCAAGGCCTGGGGCTGGTACAGTGTTTGCCCCGTACGAAACATATATCGGATTACGAGCAACTAGTCTCTTTAATATCGGATAATCAAGACCAAGTCATATTATCCCAACGGTTGCAACCTTTTTAGAGAACTAGTTCTGTATCCCTACGCGATCATCAACTCCATATGACTGGAGTGACACTTCTGTCTTGACATCACACCCAACACACTACGATTCTCAATATACCCAGTAGAGGCGTACACAGAACCGGTTAAAGCCCTGGACGACCACAACAAAAGTATATTGACTGTCGCAAGTATTAGTGGTGCAAGTCTCAAGTTAAGAGCAAATACACCTACCCTGATTTCGGACTTCCATAGACATAATTCCGAGGGGGTTTATCCAGAGCGAAGCTATTTCCCGTACCATCGGTAAAGCACAACCTCTTATTACACTTGCATGAGTATCATATACCCAAATATATGAGTACTATGCCGTTGTGCCCTCACAACACGCACAAGTGTAATACTAGTCTTTTACGTATTTATCGATGTCCAATCTCGATAAATACGTAAAACTAGGGATATTTAATGATTTATCCTTCGTGTACTGATACTGTCTCATATCATTCTCAATCCAGGAACAAATTATAAGGACCTCTTATCATTTATACATCTTGGTGATCTAATCACAAATGATAAGAGTTCAATCTCCTTTGTCACATAGTTAATTTTTACAACAACACCATGATCTGCACAAATAGTGACGCTATGGGTCATAATTGTCCAACAATCTCCCACTTGGCTTATAGCCAGTCACTCGAGTGTCTGACACCTGAACTATGTACGGTTGGCTCAAGTTGCTGAGAAAAGACGTTCGTTAGCAGATTTGCATGATTATCGTCTGATGCGATTTATTCGATCATTACATCGCCACATTGTATGATCCGAACGAATCAGATGAATAGTCGAAGTACGTATCTGGATCGTTGATGAGACCATTAATTCTTTAGCCTGCACTGCAGCCTAGCTCAGCTGCTAACAGAACTACATCTAATCTAATTAGATTTGTTATTGACCCAAATGGCTTCTATTGCTGCCTCAGCTGCAACAATAACCCGCATTTGTTGTTTATTCGATAACAGTATCTTGCTTGGAAGATTTCCAGCTCTCTGTACCGTTATTCAAACTGTATAGTACCGTTTGTGACTTTTAGTCGTTATTATCGGTTTAGGAAACTTGCAGTAGTGATCCCAGTCACTTCAAGTTCTCATTCTCCATAGTCTAAGACAGCATCCTTAGATCTCTCAGATACTAAAGGATGTTCTTAACATCAATCCATTGACTATCACTTGGATAGGAGTGATTGTGAATTCATATGCTCAAAGCGTATGAGACACCAGGTGGCGTACATTTTTCAATGTACAATTTCTCGGAGAGTTTCATGAAAGCCAAGCTTTCACCGATTATTATTATGGGAATATCATTTTCAAGAAATGACATATTTATTTTCATTATTTATAGGACATTTATTGTCAGTGCGCTCCCACTAACCCTCTTATATACACAAGAATCATTTCGTTTTGAATTAAATCATAGACCATTATGATTACATCAAAACGACAATTCCAAGAACCAAATGCTTGCTTCAATCCAATCATAGATCGAATAACTCGCAAACCATGGTTGCTAGTTTTGGTACGATAAAACCGACAGGATGTTGTAAACATCCTCCAAAAGGTTTCCTTTTCAGGAAAACAATTTTCCCGTTTAGCTGACATATTTCATAAATGAAACATGCAGCTTTTACAAGCATTTTCCAAATGGATTTACTGTGGCAACAGGTAAAAGGTTGAATTGTAATCATCACAATGTTGATAACGATACCTTTTCATTAAAAGCCTAGCTTTTTACGTTGGTATGTTTCCATTCGACGTATGTCTTTCTTGAAGACTCATATAGTACCAATAGGCACAATGCCTTATGGTACAACAACTAGTGTCCAAACTAAGTTGTCATATATGGAATCCATTTCGGACCCATGACACTTTGTCCAAACATGGAATGTTAGCATATGTTTGGATGATACCAAACTAAAACCCAAATCGTGTTGGTTATTATCTAGGTTCCAAGATCAAACAAGACATGAAAATCATGTGTGAATACAGCAACGGAGGTAGCGGAATACTTACATCGATCGGTTGAGTCGATTTGGAGAAGAATCAAGGGCAAATAGCCACTGCCAAGGACGCCAAACTGCTGCAGTTCACTGCCTCCATTTTCAGATTTTTTAGATGAGAAACGGAGCTCCAAGCTTCGTCAAACGGATCCCGGCTCATGGGTGAACCTCCCTACCACCTTCGCAAGTCTCGTAAGTGTGCTAGCACTTGGATTTTTTACCATAAAAATCCACTATTTGCCTCCCTTGTTCACGCCATTTATGGCTCCAAACCAGTGAGCTTTTAAGCTTTTGGGCGTGACTAGAAGAAGAGAAAAATGAGAGAGAAGAAATTGCGTATATGTTGGGTAAAGCATTTTCCAAAATGCCTTTATATATTTTCAATAAAAAAATATATTAAAACAATTACAATTGATTAATTAAAACCAAAAGTAAATGCTTTTTACCTCCAAACACTATTCCAACAACTCACATCACTATTCAATGTCATTTTAATAAAGTGATGTAAGTCTTTCAATCAATCAATCACATCAATCAATCACATCACTCAAAGTGACGAATGATTTGACGCTTGATGTGACTCGCGTTGCCGCACTCGAATTCGAAATACGAATGCGCTCGCAATCACACTCGGGCTCGGGTTCGCTAATTCCAAATTAACGATTTTTCCGCCGCGTCGTAATTAAATGATTACGCCTAGCGAATTCACTATTCACGTCGCTAACGAATTAATTCTAAATTAATTCGATCGCCCGAATTAAAATCTAATTTTAATTCCGCGTCGAAATCTAATTTCGTTTAATATATCGAATATATTAATTTACCGATTAATTCTAAATTAATCATTCTCTCTCTTTAGACGATATTTTATCCTAGATAAAATATCTCTGTAATTAATCCCAGATTAAATTTCTCTTTGTTCTATATAATCCCAGATTATTTAAGAGTGTGAGTTATGCGTCATCGGTGGATTATCGGGAAGCGACCCATGAGATCCCCGGATACGTTGGAAGTAAATACGGTCGTCGGTGTATCCAAATCACGTACATACCAAGTACTACGTTCTACCGATTTACGAGACAAGGTCGACTCCTAGCAAAGCACGATGTCTACCAAATTCTCCGGTCATATTCATTTATGAATATTAAGATCTGTATCAAGCGTAGTATACCATTGTATTGTGCATATCGGTCCAGTATCGGATAGTAACGTCCTAGGGCTGGGGCTGGATAAGTGTCTGCCCCGTCCGAAACACATATCGGATGTATGGTAACATAGTCTCTATAATCGGATATTCATGACCTGGTCACAATATCCCGATTGGATGCGCATCACTCAAGAGCACTAGTACCGTATCCTGCGTGACATCATCTCCACTATGACTGAAGTGATACTTCCGTCTCGACATCACACCCAATACACTACGACTCTCTGATAAACCCAGAAGTGGTGTACGCAGAACCGGTTAAAGCCTTGTACCACCAAGACCAAAGTCTACCGATTATCGCAAGTATTAGCGATGTAAGTCTCAGGTTAAGACTACACACACCTTGAAGGGGTTATTTAAAGGGTGAATCCGGTAACGCAGCGGAAGCGGTGAAAATCCAATTTTCAGATTTCAAAACTTTTTCTCGGATAAATTAAATAAACATATTTATTTAATATTCCAATAATTAAATTATGAAATAAAATTTCAAATGAATCAAATTCAAGTGAAATTACCAAATTACCCTTATATGGTATTTTGTCCATTTTAGTCCGAAATTGATCCAATCAATTTTGAATGATTCTAAATCATTTCTAAGATGAACTTTGCATGTTCAAAACATCAAAAATACCAACACACAAAATCCCCATTTCCTCTCACTTGGCCGAGAGCACCATTGGTGCCATTTTGGCCATTTGGTCATTTCATGCTTCAAAACTCATCCAAATGAAATCCAATCAACATGAAACTTTGCATGCATCATATACACACCCAAATGCTCAACATATATGAAAACCCCCAAATTTGGAATTAGTTAGAAACCCTAATTTTTCAATTTCCACAATTGGACAAATTAGGCTAATTACATTAAATCAATGTTTCAATCATCAATCTTTCATCCAATTCAAGTCTCAACACAATGAAACAACTCAAGATCAATCTAGGTCATTTAAGAGTGGGTCAACAACTCTAGAATAGCAACATGGTTTCATAAACCTTAAAAGAATACATATAACTACACTAGTTACACTCTTTGTTCATCATACATGCTTAACACTTCTAAACAAATTTCCATCATCAAAAACCACAAGAAATAAAGAAAAGAATAACTTAAGAAACTCATGAGAGGTAGCCTAGATCATAAGGAACAAATTCCTCTCTAATAGTAAGTTTAAGAAACTTACAAAATCCAAGCTTTTTCTTTGGTTTTTCTTTTCTTTCTTCACTTTCTTTCTTTGCTTTCTTCAATGGAACTTTGTTTGTGATAAAGTGTATTAGGTTATTGATAAATGAAATGAAAATCAATTTATATGTGTAACAATTACACCTTGGCCGAAATGCAGACCAATTCAACAAATTGTAATTTCAATTTCATTTCAATTATATTAAATCAACTTGCATAAATATCTTCTAAACTACTTTATTAGATATTTATCTTGGTCACAATTGCAACAGCAACTAATGTCATTTACTTTAATTATCCTAACATAAGATATTTATATTTTAATTAATTTAATCATTTAACAATTAAATAATTAATTAATTAATCAAATACAAATATATTAAATATATGTATAATATTTACATTAAATATTAAAAACATATATTCATTTAGGAAATAAGTCAAATAACTCATTTTGACTATTAATTAATGTGTATTTAAATTAATCAAGTATTAAATGTAAATACACAATAATTAAGTAAATGACTATCTAGTGTCTTTAGCATGTATCTTGCGTTTAACCATTAAACGACTTTATAAATAATCAATATTATTTATTTATGTTGCTCTAGTGCTCAACGAGTATGTTTCATTATTGAGACTCTCTAGGTTCAGGTATATCCGTCACGAAATCAAATTTCATGTCCATAATCTATCCACCCGTAGATTATGACGATCACGGATAATCTCGCTAAACCATACAGGTCGAGGTCATCGCAAATGTATAATTCCTCCGTCACAGGTATCCGGATAAATCCCAGAGATATAGATATGAACGTCAAATCTCTATCGGGATTATCCAGTCGACTATTCTATTAGCAATCTCAAAAAAACGTTTAGAACTAGCTTCTAAACTTACCACGGGCCCATGGTTTTATCTGATTGCTAATCATATGGACTACCTATGCTCTGGTACACAGAACTGACGGATCCTATCTTGATACACATAGGACACCCTGAGGATCTATCTACACCCAACGAACAGGCGGAGGTCTGATCTAAATAGATCGGTGACGTGACTGCCATCTAAGTGTAGAAGATGTCTCATGTGCCCACAATGGCATCTCAAGTCTAAGAATCACAAGTGCTACTCTCAACCCAAGAAGATTCTTATTGACGCTGGTGTACCATCCATTAAGAATCTTCGGTGAGTCGTTCAGTGTTTATCCGCTATAAACACCTACACGTCTATACTAGTCTCCAAGACTAATGGTTCATTGAGAAACCATTGGAATCATATATTCCAGTATACGACATGTACCGGTCTCAACGGGTTTACTATACTGACCAAGTAGTGTAAACCTTGACCAGGAACTGTCTGAGAATGACAACGTCATGATACATCTCAATGTCCGTTGCGACGCTTTTGCAACTGTACCATGACTAATCATTCTAAGGTCATTACGTCTTTACCATATAAAAGATTAGATTATATTATAGAAACTGCATATATTATCACTAATAATAATGTTTTACAGAAGTATTTAACAAAATACAACCGGGAATTGGCGCTCTGAGCACCAACCCCTACAAAATCTCCCACTTGCTCTAGTGCCAATATCGATTGTATCTAATACCCATCGACTCCACGTGTTTATCAATAACTTCGGAGGTATGGCCTTCGTCAGCGGGTCTGCTACATTGTCTTCACTCGGTACCTTGCACACGACAATATCCCCTCGCGACACGATCTCTCGAATGATGTGGTACTTGCGTTCCACATGCTTCGACTTCTGATGCGCCCCCTCGGTTCCTTTGCTTGCGCAATGGCTCCAGTATTATCACAGTATAACGGAATCGCATTCTCGATACTTGGGACAACTCCCAATTCTGTGATAAAGTTCTTTATCCACACAGCCTCTTTTGCGGCTTCAGAAGCTGCAATATATTCCGCCTCAGTGGTGGAATCAGCTGTAGATCCCTGTTTGGAACTCTTCCAACATACTGCACCTCCGTTAAGGGTAAAGACAAATCCAGATGTAGACTTTCTATCATCGGGATCCGATTGGAAATCGGAGTCTGTATACCCGTTAACCTGCAGTTCGTTTCCTCCATATATTATCAACTTATCCTTAGTACCTTTAAGATACTTTAGGATATGTTTAATGGCCATCCAATGGTCATTACCTGGATTGGACTGATATCGACTAGTTACGCTAACAGCGAAACTGATATCAGGCCTCGTACATAACATGGCATACATTATGCTACCCAAACACGAAGCATAAGGTTGGTTAGACATTCTAACCTTCTCATCTTCTGTTTGTGGACACATTTTCTTGGAAAGATGAATCCCATGTCTGAACGGTATGTTTGCTGTCTTACAGTTACCAAAGCTATACCGTTCCAAGATCTTATCTACGTACGTTGATTGGGATAACCCAATCAGCCTCCTTTGTCTATCTCGATAGAGTTTTATCCCTAAAACATAGGAAGCTTCTCCCAGGTCCTTCATGGAGAAATTCTTACAGAGATATGCTTTAACGCTTTGTAACATTCCTAAATCATTCCCAATGATTAGGATGTCATCAACATACAGGACTAAAAATACGACCATGCTCCCACTGGCCTTCTGATACACACAGGATTCTTCCGAATTCTTAGGAAACCAGACGATCTGATAATCTCGTCGAATCGAAGATTCCAACTTCGTGAAGCTTGTTTAAGTCCATAAATGGACTTCTTAAGCTTACAAACCATACCCGAGGTTTGGCTGGATGTGAAACCTTCCGGCTGTTCCATATAGATTTCTTCATCAAGAAACCCATTTAGAAAAGCCGTTTTGACATCCATTTGCCAAATCTCGTAGTCATGATACGCAGCTATAGAAAGCAAAATCCGGATAGACTTAAGCATTGCTACCGGCGAAAAAGTTTCATCGTAGTCGACGCCAGGTCGCTGCGTGTAACCTTTTGCTACCAGTCGGGCCTTGTAAGTTTCAACCTTACCGTCAGGCCCGCGCTTCCTTTTGTAAACCCATTTACAACCGATAGGAACAATTCCTTCGGGAAGCGGAATCAAGTCCCAAACTTGATTTTCATGCATTGAATCTATCTCGGATTTCATGGCACTTTGCCATTTCACGGAGTCGATGTCCAACATCGATTCTCTATAGGTGAAAGGATCGGTCTCTTCAACTAAGAGAACATCCAGACTCTTTCTTGTATCAAATACAAGCGTTCAGGAGGTCTAGATACCCTTTCCGACCTACGGAGTGTGTGTGTTGAAGGTCCTTCATCTACTTGAACTTCAGGTTCCTCCGTTGGTTCGTTGTTTTCAGGTTGGACTTCATCAAGTTCAACCTTCTATGATCACTACCTTCTGACAAAAATTCTACTTCTAGAAATTTTGCGAAGCGAGCTACGAAGACATTTCGATGCTCGGTATCATAGAACAGATATCCCCTCGTGTTCGAGGGATATCCAACAAACCTAAACTTTTGCCCTCGAGGCGAAAGCTTACTTTGCTGAGTTACCCTGACATAGGCAGGACAACCCCAAACCTTAATATAATTAAGATTCGGTCTCCTACCGAACCATATCTCATACGGTGTCGTAGGAACAGCCTTTGAAGGAATCTTATTCAAAAGATGTGCGGCTGTTAAGAGACAGTAACCCCATAAGTAATAGGGCAAATCTGTGAAACTCAACATCGATCGGACCATATCCAATAAAGTCCGATTTCTCCTTTCAGATACACCGTTGTGCTGTGGTGTACCTGGAGGAGTATATTGAGCGAGAATCCCATTCTCCTTCATATAATCCATGAACTCACCACTCATATATTCGCCGCCTCGATCTGATCGAAGGCATTTAATATATTTACCAGTTTGTTTTTCTACTTCATTTCGGAACTCTTTGAACTTTTCAAAGGTTTCCGATTTATGTCGCATCAAATACACATAACCGTACCGTGACAAATCATCGGTAAAGGTAACGAAGTACGAATAACCACTGTGAGCAGTTTGACTTAGTGGACCACATACATCAGAATGTACGAGTTCCAGTAAGTTTGTGGCGCGGTGTCCAACACCAGAAAATGGGGCTTTGGTCATCTTACCCTGAATACAGGATTCACAAGTTGGATAGGACTCAATGGTAAGATCTGATATCAAACCATTCCTAACCAATTGGGTAAGGCGTTTAACGCCAATGTGACCAAGTCTCATATGCCAAAGTTCAGTATTATTAATTACAGGTAAACTACGTTTATTAACTCCAGTATTTAATATATCTTTTGAAGTTTGCAATGTGTAATGACCATGCTGGTTTGGACAACAAAGGATCTGAATATTATTTCTATCATATAAATACAAAGAACTATTCTTAATATTCATACAAATCCTTCTGTATCAAGTACAAAAAGTGATATAATATTAGCGACACATCCCGGTACAAAATGACAGTCATGTAACAAAAGTGTCCCATTCGGCAATGAGATCTCGCATACTCCCACTGCAACTGCATCCAGTGAGTCTCCACTCCCGAATCGCAACTGCATCTCTCCAGGCTTCAGCCTCCTACTTTCCTTCAGCACCTGCAACGAATTGCAAATGTGAATGGGACAAGCAGAATCTAAAATCCAGCTGGATGTAACGGCTTCACAAGCCAAAGATAAATCAATAACTGGAAAAATAAAAGTACCTGATGTAGATGCTCTGTCTCTCCTGATCTGAGCAATGTAATCTGGACAGTTTCTCTTACAGTGCCCGACCTTGCCGCAGTGGTGGCATTTGTCTTCAGAAGCCCTCTGGGCTTTTTGGGCTTGCTATCTTCGGCTGCTGTTGAGGACCAACTGCCTCTTTTTCTTCTTCCTTTCTTGTTCTTTCCCTTGGACATTCCTTGGGAAGAAGCTGAAAGAGAAGTAGATCTAGGAGGGCGAGTTGGTAATCCCTTCTAAGGTCCTCTTCTGCCGTGAGCAACATCCTATGCAGCTCATGGTAGGTGCAGACGTCCCGTGCATGTTGAAGTACATCACAAACTGTCGGAATGAAGCTGGCAGAGAACCCAGAATGACACTCCTCCGAGAATGTCATTCAGGATGAGATTATGTTGCCTCAACTGATCGATCAAATCGATCATTTGAAGAACATACGGGCTAACACTTTGCCC
This sequence comes from Zanthoxylum bungeanum, assembly GCA_019454045.1. NCBI lineage: Eukaryota > Viridiplantae > Streptophyta > Magnoliopsida > Sapindales > Rutaceae > Zanthoxylum > Zanthoxylum bungeanum. The sequence continues at coordinate 23,200 of SKCR01037704.1, forward strand.
CTCATCCAGGCGCGCATGGAACAATTCCATGGCGACTTTATGAACAATCACTTGTTCTTGGTTCTCGAACGATTGTCGTAATCGTGTCATCATACTGTAGGAATCAATCATACCATAGTATTGCTGTTTGAGTTTCGGAGAGAGCGAACTGAGAATGTATGACTTAACTCTTAAGTCATCATCCTTCCAAGTTTCAAAAACTTGGCGTTCCTCTTCCGAAGCCTCATCACCCACTGCAAGGGGCAAAGGGCCCTCAAGCACATATCCCAACTTCTCGGAGTCGAGGACAATCCTCAAATCCATTTCCCAGTCCGTAAAGTTCTCAGCGCCTTTTAGTTTGTTCGCATCTAGCATACGCGCAAACTGGTTTGTGGATTGACCCGCCATCGCAAATCTATCATATAGATCACGAAAAACGGTTAGCAGAAATAAAGCAGTTTCATATAATATCAAAAGCATAAACTAGATCATGGATTTTTAATCTAATATGCCCCTCCCACTAAATCATGCATTACTGTAATCCCAACACAGAATACAAATATTCAATAATTAAATTAAATATAAATAGTGAAAGGTGGATCCCGTGAATATATTTCAGCTCACAGCAGAGGCACGGTCTCGCCTACGTATATTCATCAGGTAGACAACTCATTGTCAATCACTCACAGTTGACTCCTAAACTCACGGTCCTGGCCGTTTCTCGTTGTCGCTGCGGAGGCAGGCCCACAAGGAGACGTACCAAGGTAATACTCGTCAATGATAAACTCAAGTTACTTACGTAATCCTGACAGCTAGGGCACGTTCAGAATTCCGCTTTTACTTGAATTTATCTAGTATCAGATATACATCCGGTATAAATAAATCTTTATCGGCTACACCCTCACAGTAGAGGCACGGTCTCGGATGTAGTCACAAAGAAGTATTCATAAACCGTATTGACAAGACGGACCATATAACATGCATCAAATACATAATTACATTAAACCTTATTATTAGGGATTTTCCGCTAAGTGTCATACACCCTAAATCTAATCAAATTAGTTCCTAATAAGCATGCATAAAGTCAAGAAAACATGATTAAACATTGATTCAATGTAGGCTAAGCATTTTAAGTGGCCTAGAATCAGACTCGCTCTGATACCATTTTGAAGGGGTTATTTAGGGGGTGAATCCGGTAACGCAGCGGAAGCGGTGAAAATCCGATTTTCAGATTTCAAAACTTTTTCTCGGATAAATTAAATAAACTATTTATTTAATATTCCAATAATTAAATTATGAAATAAAATTTCAAATGAACAAATTCAAGTGAATTTACCAATTACCCTTATATGGTATTTTGTCCATTTTAGTCCGAAATTGATCCAATCAATTTTGAATGATTCTAAATCATTTCTAAGATGAACTTTGCATGTTCTAAACATCAAAAAACACCAAACACAAAATCCCCAATTTCCTCTCACTTGGCCGAGACACCATTTGGTGCCCTTTTGCCATTTGGTCATTTCATGCTTCAAAACTCATCCAAATGAAATCCAATCAACATGAAACTTTGCATGCATCATTACACACCAAAGCTCAAATATCAATTTATAATTTTATTTTCACATCTCATTCCATAAATCCAACATTGTCAATACTTATTCATTTTTAATTTCACCTTCACATTCAACAATTGAATCATCAATCTTATCATATACAAACAAATAACACAAATAAACATATACCCCCCCAAATTTGGAATTAGTTAGAAACCCTAATTTTTCAATTTCCACAAATTGGACAAATTGGCTAATACATTAAATCAAATGTTTCAATCATCAATCTTTCATCCAATTCAAGTCTCAACACAATGAACAACTCAAGATCAATCTAGGTCATTTAAGAGTGGGTCAACAACTCTAGAATAGCACATGGTTTCATAAACCTTAAAAGAATACATATAACTACACTATTACACTCTTTGTTCATCATACATGCTCAACACTTCTAAACAATTTCCATCATCAAACCACAAGAAATAAAGAAAAGAATAACTTAAGAAACTCATGAGAGGTAGCCTAGATCATAAGGAACAATTCCTCTCTAATAGTAAGTTTAAGAAACTTACAAAATCCAAGCTTTTTCTTTGGTTTTTTCTTTTCTTTCTTTCTTCACTTCTTTTTCTTTGCCTTTCTTCAATGGAACTTTGTTTGTGATAAAGTGTATTAGGTTAATTGATAAATGAAATGAAAATCAATTTATATGTGTAATAATTACACCTTGGCCGAAAATGCAAGACCAATTCAACAAATTGTAATTTCAATTTCATTTCAATTATAATTAAATCAACTTGCATAAATATCTTCTAAACTACTTTATTAGATATTTATCTTGGTCAACAATTGCAACTATGTCATTTACTTTAATTATCCTAACATAAGATATTTATATTTTAATTAATTTAATCATTTAAATTAAATAATTTAATTTAATCAAATACAAATATATTAAATATATGTATAATATTTACATTAAATATTAAAAACATATATTCATTTAGGAAATAAGTCAAATAACTCATTTTGACTATTAATTAATGTGTATTTAAATTAATCAAGTATTAAATGTAAATACACAATAATTAAGTAAATGACTATCTAGTGTCTTTAGCATGTATCTTGCGTTTAACCATTAAACGACTTTATAAATAATCAATATTATTTATTTATGTTGCTCTAGTGCTCAACGAGTATGTTTCATTATTGAGACTCTCTAGGTTCAGGTATATCCGTCACGAAATCAAATTTCATGTCCATAATCTATCCACCCGTAGATTATGACGATCACGGATAATCTCGCTAAACCATACAGGTCGAGGTCATCGCAAATGTATAATTCCTCCGTCCTCCGTCACAGGTATCCGGATAAATCCCAGAGATATAGATATGAACGTCAAATCTCTATCGGGATTATCCAGTCGACTATTCTATTAGCAATCTCAAAAAGAACGTTTAGAACTAGCTTCTAAACTTACCACGGGCCCATGGTTTTATCTGATTGCTAATCATATGGACTACCTATGCTCTGGTACACAGAACTGACGGATCCTATCTTGATACACATAGGACACCCTGAGGATCTATCTACACCCAACGAACAGGCGGAGTCTGATCTGAATAGATCGGTGACGTGACTGCCATCTAAGTGTAGAAGATGTCTCATGTGCCCACAATGGCATCTCAAGTCTAAGAATCACAAGTGCTACTCAACCCAAGAATTCTTATTGACGCTGGTGTACCATCCATTAAGAATCTTCGGTGAGTCGTTCAGTGTTTATCCGCTATAAACACCTACACGTCTATACTAGTCTCCAAGACTAATGGTTCATTGAGAAACCATTGGAATCATATATTCCAGTATACGACATGTACCGGTCAACGGGTTTACTATACTGACCAAGTAGTGTAAACCTTGACCAGGAACTGTCTGAGAATGACAACGTCATGATACATCTCAATGTCCGTTGCGACGCTTTTGCAACTGTACCATGACTAATCATTCTAAGGTCATTACGTCTTTACCATATAAAAGATTAGATTATATTATAGAAACTGCATATATTATCACTAATAATAATGTTTTACAGAAGTATTTAACAAAATACAACCGGGAATTGGCGCTCTGAGCACCAACCCCTACACACCTACCTTGATTTCGGCCTCCCATAGACACATAGTCATAATACCAATGGGATTCCGAGGGGTCTATCTAGAGCGAAGCTGTTTCCCGTACCATCGGTGAAACACGGCCTCCTATCGCACTTGCATAAGTATCCCATACTTATATATATGAGAGCTATGCCGTTGTGCCCTCACAACGCACACAAGTGAAATACTAGCCTATTCCGCATTATCGATGTCCAGTCTCGATAATACTCTGGCTAGGGATATTTAATGATTAATCCTTCGGGGATTGATACTGTCTCATATCATTCTCAATCCAGGAACTAATCATAGGGACCTCTCTTCATTTATATATATCTATGGTGATCTAATCACAAATTGATTGCAATTTCTTCTGTCACATAGTTAATTTGCTACAACAACACAATGATTTGTGCAAATAGTGACGCTATGGGTCATTTTGTCCAACAATCTCCCACTTGGCACGTAGCGAGTCACTCAATTGTCCCACACCCGAACTATGTATGGTTCGCTCAAATTGCTGAGGAAAGGTTTTCGTCAGCGGATTTATTTGATAATCATCTGATGCGATTTATACGATCATCACATCGCCACGATGTGTGATCCGAACGAATCAGATTATATAGAAGTATATATCTGGATCGTCGATGAGACCTTTAATTCCTTAGCCTGTGCTGACGCCTAGCTCAGCTGCTAATAGAACTATATCTAATCTAATTAGATTTATTTTCGATCCAAATGGCTTCTTTTACTGCCTCAGCTGCAGCAATAATCCGCATTTGTTGTTTATTCGGCAACAGTTATCTTGCTCGGAATATTTCCAACTCACTGTCCCAGTGTTCAAACTTAATAGTACCGCAATATTTAACTGTTTGGAAACTTGCGGCAGTGATCCCAGTCACTTCAAGTTCTCCTTCTCCATAGTATTAGACAGCATCTTTAGTTCTCTAAGATACTAATAGATGTCCTTAATTTCAATCCAGTGACTATCACTTGGATTGAACCGATTGTGACTCCATATGCTCGAAGCGTATGAGACACCAATACAAGTACATTTTAAATGTACAATTTCCCAGAGAGTGTTAACAACTCCAAATCTATCCCAGTAGATCTTTATTCCTTGAATAAAGGTTGTTACTCCCCAGAATTCTACGGAGAATTTCTATTGAAAGCCAAGCTTTCATCAATTGCTATATGGGAATTTAACTATCAGTGCGCTCTCCCACTAACCTCCTTATATACACAAGAATTATTTCATTTTGATTCAAATCATAAACCATTATGATTATTTCAAAACGTCAGTTCCAAGAACCTTATGCTTGCATTAATCCAAACATGGATCGAATAACCCGCAAACCTTGTTTGTCGGTTATACAAAATCGTCAGAATGTTATAAACATTCTCCAAAAGGTTTCCTTTTCAGGAAAGCGATTTTGATCTATAACTGACACATTTCATAAATGAAATACGCAGTTATCAACAAGCATCTTCAAAATGGATTTACCATGGCAACAGGTAAAAGGTTGAGTGGTTATTAACACAATGTTGATAACGGTACCTTTCCGTCAAAAGCCCAGCTTTGTACGTTGGTATGTTGCTTTCCATGTATGTCTTCCTTGAAGACGTTTAATGTACCAATAGGCACAATGCCTTGTGGTACAACAACTAGTATCCAAAATAGTTGTTATACATGGAATCCACTTCGGACTCATGGCACTTTGCCATAATAGGGAGTCGATACCTCGTATCACTTCCTCAAAACGTAGTCGGTTGGTATACCTTCATAAGATTGACATCTTTATGAGGTTAGATCAGAAACCCATACCCTAGGTTGTTTTCTGACTCTATCCGATCTACTAGTTTCTTGTGTATTTGAAGATTAATGGTATAGATTCATCATTGATGAGCTATTTGTGTTCCATTAAGGACTTCGTGCCTTGAACAGTATTACTCCGATTTTCATCGAGTATCACTATCCTCCCACTGACCATTGCATATCGGTATTCCTCTCAGGAAAAATGCATGGTGAGCAACAATCACATTGTTCTCATGTGAGATTTATAAGTACTATACTTATGGTTTCCCTTAGGATAACCTATATTGACCCTTATCCATTTGGGTCCTTAGTTTGGTATCATCCAAACGTTATGCCTGGCATACCCAAATTATCAGGAATGAGAAACCTCATTTCTTCCCTGTTCATATCCTACATGACATCTGTCAAACAGATTTATATGCAACCTTATTCTAAATAAGTTTTGCACTGTTAATACATATCCTATTGAAGGAAACAGTAGCTCAGAGCGACTCGTGATAAACCTTATCATGTCCAACAAAATTCGGTTTTTAGTTCGGACACACCGTCTAACTGACGTGTCTCAGGAGGAGTTCTCATATGAAAGAATACCGTACTCTTTCATGTACGTATGAAACTTACTGCTTAAGTATTTTCCATTACGGTCTTACCGTGGCGGAATAATACTATAGCCGATCTGTTTATTTACTTCGTGTCGAAACTTTAAAGTTTCTGATTTGTGTTCTTCAAAAGAAACACATAACCATAACGTGATGCCACATCCGTTAAGGTAACGAAATATTCATGTTCACATCTAGTCTAGCTAGATATGGGCCCACTAACTTCACCATGAATAGGGCAAACAGATCGGTGGCCCTTTTACTATTACCAAGTAAATAGTATTTTAGGTACTTTACCTAATAAACTAGATTCGCAGACCTTATTTGAATAGTCAAATCAGTCCTAGTACCCACTCTTCAAAAGTGTGGATATACTTGTCTCGTTTAATTGTGTCCTAGACAACAATGCCACAAATAAGTCTCTATTGATCAAATCAATTTGAGCTATTTATTTGTCATTTTATATGTTTGAGATTTTAATTATATTCAAAATATAAATTCTGTTATTCACATCTAATGTGTTTATCTCAGTATCATCTTTATATAATGAAACACTTAGTGTTCTAGAATATAAAGGTTTATCCGCAACGGATTAAACACTGATATAGAGATAATGTCTCTAGTCAAACTAGTTACATTATAACAGTTCCTAATTTAAGTACATACCCAAAGGGTAGTTCCTAAACTTAGGTATCTACGGTCGAAACAGCGACTTTCGTCCCGTTTCCGATTCGCAGAGAAATCTCGGCTTGAAGTCAGTATCCAGCTCATAGCGGATTCTGAACATCAATACATATATATTATGTACCACACTAAGTATTTAAAATCCAATTTCAATACTAGTAGTGAACATAACTTTGACAAATATTTCAAAGTCAGAGCCTCGCCCTTTCTTTAATTCCTTCGTGTCTGCCATATCCAAATGGTAGTCACTTTGGGATATGTCAATTAACTTTTCAATATTTCATAAACCTTTGGCCAAGCCTTGGGTTTTAGAATATCGAAATGATGTGCACCTTGTGCAACATGTCCAATTGCAAACTTTGACTTTATCTCCACTAGAATAGTCAATTAATTCTCCAAGAATTATTAATTGCAACTTAATACTTTCTTGATTTTAATAGTCCAACTATTTAATCAATTTTAATAAGGTACTATTTATTATAATGATTACAATAATCCAATTATTTAATCAACTATAATTTTAATATTGATTACTATAATCCAATTATAAAATCAACTATCATTTTAATTCAATTATATTGATTACTATAATCCAATTATAAAATCAACTATATATTGAATGAGTTTATATATAGTCCAACTATATATATTTTTAAAACAACATAAAATATTAGTCCAACTAATACTTTTGATTAATATGACGAGTAAAATATAGATGAGCGTGTTTAGCGAGTATTCGAACGAATGTTGCAAATTCAATACTTGCCTCCCACTATTTTTCGTCGAGCCTCTAACCCTCTGTCGAGTACTCGGGAAACCGTGTTTCCTAGTGGGCTAGGATCCCGTTAAATGTCACACAATCTTGACTTTGGCCAACAAATTGTATGATAATTAACTAGGTAGATCTCGAAGATCAATTGGATCTCATCCAACTCCTAGATCCAGTAGGTGGACATCCAAGTCCTAAACATATATCTTATATATGCCTATATATCGAATATATACCCTAACCTTTTTCCTCTGAATCAACTAGGCCTTGGCTTTGGCACAACAAACCTAGTGATCCCAGTCAAGCGTGGACCCATTGACATGGAAGCTTCGTAATCAATGTCAATGGACTAGAAATGGTCTTGACTTTGGCCAACAAACCACAACTTGGACACGACAGTGATATGGAATAAAGCCTCGTGATTAAAACACATCTTCGACGGACAAGGGCTTGACTTTGGCCAACAACCCCTGCCAATCTCGGATCTTGAGCAAGAATCACTCAATGGAAGGAAAATAAACGCTTGATATTTAACGAGGGTTTTTCGCGTGCAAATTGGCTACCAATTTAATTATCTTTGTTAAGGTCTCATCATCATACACCCTTAAACATGCATTCTAAATACATAATAAAGCGAGTATGAAAATAAATAATAATGATATGCGGATGGATACTTAACACATTGATCCTAGATCAAATCTCTCACTTTCTCACTCAAGCTAGCACTTGTATTACTTCTACCCGTTACACTACACTTCTAAAGAAACCTCATTTACATGGAGGGGAATAGGTGAGAAGAGAATACAAAGAGAATGAAGGTGATAAGGCTGGACACGCAGGTCCAATTTAATAAATCAAATTTATTACAACAATTTCTAAAATTGCCCCACCCGACTAATATCCATCCGATATACATTATTCATACAACACAACCACGTATTCACACACATAAGCATGCTATCAATCAATCTAATCAAATTAATTAATCTGATAATTAAGTGATCATCCAATGTTCAAACAACGATTTGATTTTGTTCGAGTCAAACTCGTTCTTGCGAATAAGTACTCAAAGTACGAATTCATGAATTAAATTAAACTACATCATTAAATCAAATTTATCATGTATTTAATACTAATTCACTATTCAATTCCAAATTAAACATTACACTTTTATTTAATAAACCTTTTACGATTAAAATTCCAAATTTAATCGTAACGCCTCTCAAAGACCAATTAACGTCCAACGTCAATTCAATTAAAGTCTAATGGGCTTTTAATTGATTTCTTAAGGCGTGGACTTTTGGTCAACTCGGGTCAAACCGACAACCAATGTCCAATCCGGGATTTACCCCAAAAGCCCATAAATCAATCTTGGCCCATTAGGCCCAATTGAAGTTTAAAGGTTCATTAGTCGCATTTGAGCTTTATGGTTAAGGTTTTGGGCCCAATTGGATCCAATCCACTTGGCCTAAACCCAACTTGATAAAATCAAGCCCAATAGGCCCAATTACAACATTAAAGTCCAATTTCCAAAATTAGGCCCAATTAATTAAATATACAAAATCTAATTTCATATTCAATTAAACTAAAGTGTATTACATGATTAATCAACTAAATCAATATTTCCAAAACACCATATTAGTCCAATTAATCATGCTCATTATCATTATCATATGTCCAACACACAAATTGAAAAATCAAACCCATTACATGCTTTTAATGCTCTCGGCCAAAGGAGGGATTTTGTGTCCGATTCGGTTTCAATCCAATCGAACCCACAATCGACATTAAATCAACATCCTAAATGATTTCATACACATCCAATGTCATAAAATCAAAAAATACCAAGACATTAGAGCAATAATTCCATTCGGCCAACATAAGATTTTGGAGTTTTTTGTCCAATTCAAAGTACAATCCAATTGACCTCAAATTAACATCAAACATTATGATTCCAATTCATCTAATGAATCAAAAAACAAAAATTTCCAAGAACCCAAAATCATCCACACATTCGGCCAAGTGACAAAAATTGGGGAAAATTATTCCAAATTAATTTTCAACAAATTGGTCCAACCAAAATGCAATTAGACATGTTATAAGCATACTCAAACAATCAATTCATTCAAATCATGCTCAACAAACATTTACCCAATTTTAAGCCCTACAATTTCATGCTTGAACCATTAGCTCTTGATGCCATTGTTGGTTATTATCTAGGTCCCAAGATCAAACAAGACATGAAAATCATGTGTGAATACACCAACGGAGGTAGCGGGATACTCACATCGATCGGTTGAGTCGATTTGGAGACGAATCAAGGGCAAATAGCCACTGCCAAGGACGCCAAATTGCTGCAGTTCACTGCCTCCATTTTATGATTTTTTAGATGAGAAACGGAGCTCCAAGCTTCGTCAAACGGATCCCGGCTCATAGGTGAACCTCCCTACCACCTTCGCAAGTCTCGTAAGTGTGCTAGCACTTGGATTTTTTACCATAAAAATCCACTCTTTGCCTCCCTTGTTCACGCCATTTATGGCTCCAAACCAGTGAGCTTTTAAGCTTTTTGGCGTGACTAGAAGAAGAGAAAAATGAGAGAGAAGAAATTGTGTATATGTTGGTTAAAGAATTTTCCAAAATGCCTTTATATATTTTCAATAAAAAAATATATTAAAACAATTACAATTGATTAATTAAAACCAAAAGTAAATGCTTTTTCCCTCCAAACACTATTCCAACAACTCACATCACTATTCAATGTCATTTTAATAAAGTGATGTAAGTCTTTCAATCAATCAATCACATCAATCAATCACATCACTCAAAGTAACATTTGATTTGACGCTTGATGTGACGAATGATTTGACGCTTGATGTGACTTACGTTGCTGCACTCGAATTCGAAATACGAATGCGCTCGCAATCACACTCGGGCTCGGGTTCGCTAATTCCAAATTAAGGATTTTTCCGTCGCGTCGTAATTAAATGATTACGCCTAGCGAATTCACTATTCACGTCGCTAACGAATTAATTCTAAATTAATTCGTTCGCCCGAATTAAAATCTAATTTTAATTCCGCGTCGAAATCTAATTTCGTTTAATATATCGAATATATTAATTTACCGATTAATTCTAAATTAATCATTCTCTCTCTTTAGACGATATTTTATCCTAGATAAAATATCTCTGTAATTAATCCTAGATTAACTTTCTCTTTCTTCTATATAATCCCAGATTATTTAAGAGTGCGAGTTATGCGTCATCAGTGGATTATCGGGAAGCGACCCATGAGATCCCCGGATACGTTGGCAGTAAATACGGTCGTCGGTGTATCCGAATCACGTACGTACCAAGTACTACGTTCTACCGATTTACGAGACAAGGTCGACTCCTAGCAAAGAACGATGTCTACCAAATTCTCCGGTCATATTCATTTAAGAATATTAAGATCTGTATCAAGCGTAGTATACCATTGTATTGTGCATATCGGTCCAGTATCGGATAGTCACGTGCTAGGGCTGGGGCTGGATAAGTGTCTGCCCCGACCGAAACACATATCGGATGTCTGGTAACATAGTCTCTATAATCGGATATTCATGACCTGGTCACAATATCCCGATTGGATGCGCATCACTCAAGAGCACTAGTACCGTATCCTGTGTGACATCATCTCCACTATGACTGAAGTGATACTTCCGTCTCGACATCACACCCAATTCACTACGACTCTCTGATAAACCCAGAAGTGGTGTACGCAGAAACGGTTAAAGCCCTGTACCACCAAGACCAAAGTCTACCGATTATCGCAAGTATTAGCGATGTAAGTCTCAGGTTAAGACTATACACACCTACCTTGATTTCGGCCTCCCATAGACACATAGTCATAATACCAATGGGATTCCGAGGGGTCTTTCTAGAGCAAAGCTGTTTCCCGTACCATCGGTGAAACACGACCTCCTATCGCACTTGCATAAGTATCCAATACTTATATATATAAGAACTATGTTGTTGTGCCCTCACAACGCACACAAGTGCAATACTAGCCTATTCCGCATTATCGATGTCCAGTCTCGATAATACTCTGGCTAGGGATATTTAATGATTAATCCTTCGGGGATTGATACTGTCTCATATCATTCTCAATCCAGGAACTAATCATAGGGACCTCTCTTCATTTATATATATCTATGGTGATCTAATCACAAATGATGAGAGTGCAATTTCCTTGTCAAATAGTTAATTTGCTACAACAACACAATGATCTGTGCAAATAGTGATGTTATGGGTCATTTTGTCCAACAAATTGCTTTCCTGAAAAGGAAACCTTTTGGAGGATGTTTACAACATCCTATCGGTTTTATCGTACCAAAACTAGCAAACAAGGTTTGCAGGTTATTCGATCCATGTTTGGATTGAAGCAAGTATTAGGTTCTTAGAATTATTGTTTTGATGTAATCATAATAGTTTATGGTTTAATTCAAAACGAAATGATTCTTGTGTATATAAGGAGGTTAGTGGGAGCGCACTGACAATAAATGTCCTATAAATAATGATAATATATATCATTTCTTGGAAATGATATTCCCATAAAACAATCGGTGAAGGCTTGGCTTTCATGATAACTTTCCGAGAAATCGTACATTGAAAAATGTATGCGACCTGGTGTCTCATACGCTTTGAGCATATGGATTCACAAACAGGCCAATCCAAGTGATAGTCACTGGATTGATATTAAGAACATCCGTTAGTATCTTAGAGAACTAAGGATGCTGTCTTAATCTATGGAGAATGAGAACTTGAAGTGACTGGGATCACTACTGCAAGTTTCCTAACCGATTAAACGACTATAAGTCACAAACGGTACTATAAATTTTGAATAACGGAATAGTGAGATGGAAATCTTCCAAGCAAGATACTGTTACTGAATAAACAACAAACGCGGGTTATTGCTGCAACTGAGGCGACAATAGAAGCTTTCTTGGTCGATAATAAATCTAATTAGACTAGATATAGTTCTTTTAAAAGTTGAGCTAGGCTACATCACAGGCTAAAGAATTAATGGTCTCATCAACGATCCAGATACATACTTCGATATTCATCTGATTCGTTCGGATCATACATCGTGGCGATGTGATGATTGAATAAACCGCATCAGATGATAATCATGCAAATCCGCTGACGAAAACCTTTCCTCAGCAGTTTGAGCGAACCGTACATAGTTCGGGAGTTAGACACTCAAGTGACTGGCTATAGGCCAAGTGGGAGATTGTTGGACAATTATGACCCACAACGTCACTATTTGTACAGATCATGGTGTTGTTGTACAAATTAAATATGTGACAAAGGAGATTGCTCTCTTATCATTTGTGATTAGATCATCAAGATGTATAAATGGTAGGAGGTCCTTATGATTTGTTCCTAGATTGAGAATGATATGAGACAGTCCACGAAGGATAAATCATTAAATATCCCTAGTTAGAGTATTATCGAGATTGGACATCGATCGTAAAAGACTAGTATTACACTTGTGCGCATTGTGAGGGCATAACGACATAGTTCTCATATATTTGGGTATAGGATACTCATGCAATTGTAATAGGAGGTTGTGTTTTACCGATGGTACGGGAAACAGCTTCGCTCTGGATATACCCCCTCAAAATTCCATTGGTAGTATGTGTTGGTTTCTATAATATGTCCCAAACAAAGATTAAGCATGTGAAATACTATAAAGAATATATATATAAACATGAAGTATGGCGGAATCATACTTACAATGCCTTGTGATGAAGAAGATGATCAAATGGTAGAAGCTCCAAGTTGTGGAAGATTCGGCCAAGAGGAGGAAGAAGACTTGAAGCTCCAAGCTTTTGTATTCCAAGCTCTTTGATGGTTTCCCTATCACCTCTTTTGATCCCTTGCTTGTGCTAGCAAAAATGGAGAAATAGAAGATCAAATCTTCCTTGCCCTTGTCAATGGAGTTCTCGGCAATTTGAGAGAGAAGAGAGATTTTGTGTAAAGTCTTAAATTTAATTGATCTTTGTTTACCAAAAATCAATTTATATTTATGTTATAATTTATTAAATTAATAATAAATCTATGACATAAACCATGCAATGGCTTAGAGTGTCAAACACTCAAACTCCATGCAAAGCCTTTGAGTGTAATGCACACTATCACCATGCAATGCCTTAGAGTGTTTTGTACACTATTAACATGCAATGCCTTATCAATAAAATAATGCATATAATGACAAGTGTCATGTGGGCCCCACACGTTTCCCAATGAAAGTGGGCCCACGTCCACTCACGCGTTCGGGTTCGATATTTCCGAAATACCGAGCTAGCGTCGCGACGTTAATTAAATCGGATTTAAATAAATAATCGCTCCTAGCGAAATTATTATTTACGTCGCTTACGAATTAATTCTAAATTAACTCGTATGCCCGAATTAAAATCTAATTTTAATTTCGCGTCGAAATCGAATTTCGATTATTATATCGAATATAATAATTTTATCGATTAATTCCAAATTAATCGTTCTCTCTCTAAATAAGGCACTTTATCCAAGATAAAGTTTCTCCGCAATTAATCCAAGATTAATTAAGTCCGAATCAAATATCATAGGTGAATCTTCAGGAAGCGACCCAAGAGATCTCCGGATATTTTGGCAGTAAATACGGTCGTCGGATAATCCGAACACGTACGTACCTCGTACTACGTCTTTACCGATTTACAAGACAAGGTTGGCTTCTAGCAAAGCGCCATGCCTACCCAATTCTCCAGAAATATTCTTATAGGAATATAAGATCTGTATCAGGCGTAGTATACCGTAGTATTGCGTACATCGATCCAGTATCGGATGATCACATGCTAGGCCTGGGGCTGGAGATGTGTCTGCCCCGTACGAAACATATATCGGACATCAAGCAACTAGTCTCTTTAAATCGGACAATCCTGACCTTGTCATATTGTCCCGACGGTTGCAACCTTTTATAGAGTACTAGTTCTGTGTCCTGCGTGATCATCACCTCCATATGTCTGAAGCGATACTTCCATCTTGACATCACATCCAGTACACTACGATTCTCGATAAACCCAGAAGAGGTGTACACAGAACCGGTTAAGGTCCCCAACCACCAAAACTAAAGTTTACCGATTGTCGCAAGTACTAGCGATGTAAGTCTCAGGTTAAGACCATATACACCTACCCTGATGCGGCCTCCCATAGACACGTAGACATACTACCAATGGGATTCCGCGGGGTCTATCCAGAGCGAAGCTGTTTTCCGTACCATCGGTAAAACACAACCTCCTATCGCACTTGCATAAGTATCCAATACTTAAATATATGAGAACTATGCCGTTGTGCCCTCACAACGTGCACAAGCGCAATACTAGTCTATTCCGCATTATCGATGTCCAGTCTCGATAATACTACGACTAGGGATATTTAATGATTAAACCTTTGGGGACTGATACTGTCTCATATCATTCTCAGTCCAGGTACTAATCATATGGACTTTCGCCATTTATAAGTCAAAGTAAATAATATTACAAAACGGCAAAAGGCAATTTCATTATCACATAGTTAATTTTGTACAATAATACAATATCATTTACAAACAGTGACGCTATGGGACATAATGTCTAACAATCTCCCACTTGGCCTATAGCCAGTCACTCAAGCATCTAATACCCGAACTATGTATGTGTCGTTCAAAAACTTGCTGTAGAACAGCTTTCGTCAGCGGATCTGCAATGTTGTCATCTGATGTGACCTTCTCGACTTTTACATCGCCACGATGTATAATCTCCCGAATCAGATGATAACGTCGAAGAACATGCTTGGACCGTTGATGAGACCTTGGTTCCTTAGCCTGTGCTATAGCCCCGTTATTGTCACAATACAATGGAACGGGCTCAGCTGCTAACGGAACTACTCCTAATCCGATTAGGAACTTTCGGATCCAAACTGCCTCCTTTGCTGCTTCAGATGCAGCGATGTACTCCGCTTCTGTTGTTGAATCGGCAACAGTATCTTGCTTGGAAGATTTCCAGCTCACTGCTCCGTTATTCAAGCAAAAAATGTACCCGGATTGCGACTTGTAGTCATCCTTGTCGGTTTGGAAACTTGCATCGGTATACCCAGATACCGCAAGTTCTCCACCTCCATAAATTAAGAAAGCATCCTTAGTTCGTTTAAGATACTTAAGGATATTCTTAACTGCTATCCAGTGACCTTCACCTGGATCGGCCTGATAGCGACTGCACATGCTCAAAGCATATGAGACATCAGGTCGTGTACATATCATGGCATACATGATCGATCCGACTGCCGAGGCGAACGGTATCCGACTCATGTGGTCTCTCTCTTCCTGAGTCTTAGGACACATGTCCTTAGACAGAGAGGTACCACGTACCATTGGAACCAATCCCCTCTTGGATTGTTCCATGTTGAATCTTCAACACTTTATCAATGTATGTACTCTGGGAGAGTCCAAGCAGCTTTCTAGATCTATCCCTGTAGATCTTTATTCCAAGAATAAAGGCTGCTTCTCCCAGATCTTTCATGGAGAATTTTAATGAAAGCCAAGCTTTCACCGACGTTAGCATGGGAATGTCATTGCCTATAAGCAATACGTCGTCGACATAAAGGACAATAAAAGTAAGTGCTCTCCCACTAACCTTCTTGTATACACAAGGGTCATCTGCGTTTTGCACGAAATCATATTCCTTTATGATCTCATCAAAACGCTGATTCCATGACCGTGATGCTTGCTTCAATCCATAAATGGATCGATTTAACTTGCAAACCTTGTTTGCAAGTCTAGGTACGATAAAACCGTCAGGCTGTTGCATATAAACATCCTCCAAAAGGTTTCCGTTAAGGAAAGCGGTTTTAACGTCCATTTGCCATATCTCGAAGTCGAAATATGCAGCTATTGCAAGCATTATCCGAATGGATTTAATCATGGCAACGGGTGAGAAGGTTTCGTCATAATCAATACCATATTGTTGACGATACCCCTTCGCTACAAGCCTAGCCTTGTACGTTTGTACGTTGCCATCCATGTCGGTCTTCTTCTTGAAGATCCATCTGCATCCAATAGGCTTTACGCCTTCTGGTGCATCAACCAGTGTCCAAACTTGGTTGGCGTACATGGAATCCATCTCGGACTTCATGGCTTCTTGCCATAAAGCGGAATCGATATTTTGTATCGCTTCCTCATACGTAGCCGGCTCATTATCCTCAATAAGATTAATATCTATATGAGGTGAGATCAGGAACCCATACCTCTCAGGTACTGTTCTGACTCTCTCCGACCTACGCGGTCCTTGTGTATGTGAAGTTTGTGGTACAGACTCATCCCGGATGGTCTGTTCTTGTTCCGTCGTTGATTCATTGCCAGGAACAGTATCACTACGATCTTCATCGAGTTCTACTTTCCTCCCACTTACCACTGCATTTAGGAATTCCTTCTCAAGGAAAACCGCATGTAGAGCAACAAATACTTTGTTCTCTTGTGGGTAATAGAAGTAATATCCTTTGGTTTCCCTAGGATATCCAACGAAAAGGCATTTATCAGATTTGGGTTCAAGTTTGGTGCCTTCCAAACGTTTAACATATGCCCAGCATCCCCAAATCTTTAGGAAAGAGAAACCTGGTTTCCTTCCTGTCCATATCTCATATGGGGTCTGTTCAACAGACTTCGACGGTACCTTATTCAAAATAAGTATAGCACTGTTTAATGCGTATCCCCAGAAGGATATTGGTAGCTCAGTGCGACTCATCATTGACCTCACCATGTCCAACAAGGTGCGGTTTCTCCGTTCGGACACACCGTTTAATTGTGGTGTTCCAGGAGGAGTCCACTGTGAAAGAATACCATATTCTTTCAAGTAATCTTGAAACTCATAACTTAAGTATTCGCCACCACGGTCTGACCGTAATGTCTTGATACTCATCCCTGTTTGTTTCTCCACTTCGTGTCGAAACTCTTTGAATTTCTCAAAAGTTTCCGACTTGTGTCTCATAAGATACACATAACCGTAACGAGATGCATCATCTGTAAAGGTTACGAAGTAGTGAAATCCACCTCTAGCCTGGCTAGACATGGGCCCGCATACGTCAGTATGAACGAGAGCTAACAGTTCTGTGGCACGTTCACCTTTACCGCTAAAAGGTGATTTAGGCATTTTGCCTAAAAGACAAGATTCGCAGACGTCATATGAATTGGGATCAAATTCGTCCAAGTACCCACTCTTTGAAAGTGTGGATATGCGAGTCTTGTTGATGTGTCCTAGACGACAATGCCACATATAAGCTTCATCTTTTAGATTACTCCTTTTGAGCCTTTTGTTTGTCATTTTAGGAGATTCATTTATATTCAAAATATAAAGACCGTTATTTGCAACAGCTGTGCAAATTTCTGTATCATTTTTATATAAATAACACCCTGTGTTCCTGAATACAAAAGTGTAACCCTGCTGGGTTAACAAGGATACAGATATAATATTCCTAGTTAAACTAGGCACAAAATAACAGTTCAAAAGTTTAAGTTCATGCCCTGAGGGCAGTACTAAAACAAAAGTCCCTACGGCCAAAACAGCAACTGGTGTTCCGTTTCCGACCCGTAGATCCATCTCCCCTGATGCCAGCACCCTGCTATCATGCAGATCCAGAGGCAATGGCCTTGCCAGCCTTGATATCCTCCCTCTGCACAATGCTCATTCGGCAGTCACGTTTCCAGTGACCCCTCTTGCCGCAGTTGAGGCAGATGTCGCGAGATTTGTCCTTTGGCTTCCTAGAAGCCACTGTCAACTTGCCTTTACCCTTCTTCTTGAACTTCTTCTTCCTTGCACCTCCAATTGCCTTGGGGCCACCCTTTGGCGCATGAGAGGTCAATGCAAAATGCGCCTCGCGCTTGCTCCCCTTTAGGAGTTCCCTTTCGGACTCCTTCAGCACAGACAACAACTCTCCAAGAGTGTCGTCAGTATCCATCAACTTGTAGTTGACTATGATTTGTTTCCAAGTATCAGGAAGTGACTGCAAGATCATATCTATAGTCAGATCAGCCTCCAAGACTATTCCCATATTGGCCAACTCATCAATATCGGCAATCATTTGAGCCCCGTGGGCTTCAACTGATGCGCCGTCTGTCATCCGGGAGCGGAAGAGTTTCCTTACTAGCTCGTACCTCTTCATCCGCTTATTGGTGCGGTGAAGATCACGCAATCTTGCCATCATGTTATAGGGATCCAAATCCCTATTCTGGCGTCTGAAATGCTGAGTCATTGCAGCTAGCATAACTGACTGAGCTTGGTCACAATCATCACTATGAGTTTTCCATAACTCTAGCTCCAGTGGCTCAGTGGGTTTAGGCGGGAGAGGTCTCTGAATAGTATACAGTATCCTCTCAGCCCCAAGCACTATCTTGAGGTTCATTTCCCAGTCGGCAAAGTTTGTCCCTTTGAAGACATTATCGCCCATGATTATGTCGCGGATATTACCTTTGCCAATCATCTTGACAACTATAGTCCAACTATAAAGTCAACGATGTTATGGGTACAGTCAAACTGTTACATATAAAAATAACAATATATTAGTCCAACTAATTATTTAAAATATTGACGAAATAATTTTGAAAGACGCGTAAGGCTAAATATCTGAATGAAATTGCAAATTCAATAATAGCCTCCCACTATTTTCTTCAAGTTTCTAACCCTCTGTAGACAACTCGGGAAATCTAATTTCCTAGTGGGCTAGGATCCCGTTAAATAACACACAACCTTGACTTTGGCCAACAAGTTGTATGATATTTAACTAGGTAGATCTCGAAGATCAATTGGATCCCATCCAATTCCTAGATCCGGTAGGTGGACATCCAAGTCCGAAACATATATATCTAATACATATGTCAATGTATCTAATACATTTTCCTAACCATTTCCTCTGAATCAACTAAGCCTTGGCTTTGGCACAACAAACCTAATGATTCCAGTTAAGCGGGACCCATTGACAAGGAAAATTTCGTAATCAATGTCGATGGACAAGAAGTGATCTTGACTTTGGCCAACAAATCACAACTTGGACAGGACACCGATGTGGAACAAAACTCTCATGATTCAAACACATCCTCAATTGACAAAGGTCTTGACTTTGGCCAACAAACCAATGCCAATTTCGGATCTTGAGAAAGAATCATTCAACGGAAGGAAAATCGCTTAATATTGTTTGAGGGATTTTTGCGTAATTGGCAACCAATTAATTTATCTTTGTTAGGTCTCATCATCATACACCCTTAAGCATGCTTCTAAAACATCATAAAGCGCGTAAAGTAAAGTAATAGTGATATGCGGATGGATATATAAACAACTTGTTCCTAGAACAAATCACTCCCTTTCCTCTCCCCGTTAGCACTATTCTACTTCTACCCAATTACATAATACAATAAGAGAAACCTCATTTACATTGAGGGGAATTAGGTGAGAAGAGAATACAAAGAGATAAAGAGATAAGGCTGGACACGCAGGTCCAATTTATAAATTCCAAATTTACAATAATTTCTAAAATTACCCTTTCCCTTCTAATATCCATCCGATATACACTATTCATTCATCACATACATATATATTCAAACAAGACATGCTTTTACAACCAATCTAATCCAATTAATTAGTCTTTGTTTAAGTGATCATCCAATGTTCAAACAACGGTTTGATTTTGCGCGAGTCCAACTCGATTGAGAATAAGTACACAAGGTACGAATTCGCGAATTATATCGAACTACTTATTAAATCTGATTTAATTCGTATTCAATACTAATTCAATTATTTAATTCCAAATTAAATGTTTACACTTTAATGTGCTTTAAAGACTTAGATTCTAAATCCAATTCTATTGGGTCTCAAAGCCCAACTAACATCCAATGTTTAATTTAATTCAAGTCAAATGGGCTTTCAATTGATTTATTAAGGCTTGGGCTTTGGTCAATGTGGGTCATACCCAATTACCAAGCCCAAATAAGGAATCACCCTTAAGTGCCATAAAACCAATTTCAAGCCCATAAGGCCCAATTAAATTATTAAAGCCCATTATATTATATTTGGACTTAATGGAGTGATTTAGGCCCAAATTGGATCCAATCCATTTGGCCCAAATCTACTTGGTCCAACCAAGCCCATTATGCCCAAATACAATATTAAAAGCCCAATTCACCAATTAAGCCCATTAATTAAATTTTAATATTCCAAACATTAAAGTCCAATTAATTAAAGTGTAATACCAAGATTAATATATTAAACCAAATATTTCAAAAATACCCATTTAATTTATTAATCATGTATTGTTCAAAATAAATGTCCAACATTAATTTTAACAAAAATCAACTCCTTTACATGTCTATGTACATTCGGCCAAGGTGAGTTTTTTGTGTCGATTTGTTTTTCAATCCGATTGAATTACTAATCTACGTTCCGTACACGTTCTAAGTCATCCAATGATCTTAAACACAAAAAATTCAATCCACTCCAAGTAGCAACACATTCGGCCAAGGCATGGATTTGGGGAAAAATCATCCAATGCATTTTTCATGAAATTGATTCCATATAACATCATGTTATACACATGCAAGCATACTTATTAATCAAATTTCATAAGAACATGCTTATATCAATTTCATCATGCCATTCGGCCAAGGTGAAGATATTGGGGAAAAATCATCCAATGCATTTTTCATAAAATTGATTCCATGTAATATCATTCTATATACATGCAAGCATACTTATTCATCAAATTTCACAAGAACATGCTTCAATCAATTTATCACACCCATTCGGCCAAGGTGAAGATATTGGGGAAAAATCATCCAATGCATTTTTCATAAAATTGATTTCATATAATGTCATTTAACATACATATAAGCATACTCATTCATCAAATTTCACAAGAACATGCTTCAATCAATTTTACCCAAATTTTAACCTAAAGTATTTCATGCTTAAACCTAGCTCAATGATACCATTGTTGGTTTCTATAATATGTCCCAAACAAAGATTAAGCATGTGAAATACTATAAAGAATATATATATAAACATGAAGTATGGCGGAATCATACTTACAATGCCTTGTGATGAAGAAGATGATCAAATGGTAGAAGCTCCAAGTTGTGGAAGATTCGGCCAAGAGGAGGAAGAAGACTTGAAGCTCCAAGCTTTTGTATTCCAAGCTCTTTGATGGTTTCCCTATCACCTCTTTTGATCCCTTGCTTGTGCTAGCAAAAATGGAGAAATAGAAGATCAAATCTTCCTTGCCCTTGTCAATGGAGTTCTCGGCAATTTGAGAGAGAAGAGAGATTTTGTGTAAAGTCTTAAATTTAATTGATCTTTGTTTACCAAAAATCAATTTATATTTATGTTATAATTTATTAAATTAATAATAAATCTATGACATAAACCATGCAATGGCTTAGAGTGTCAAACACTCAAACTCCATGCAAAGCCTTTGAGTGTAATGCACACTATCACCATGCAATGCCTTAGAGTGTTTTGTACACTATTAACATGCAATGCCTTATCAATAAAATAATGCATATAATGACAAGTGTCATGTGGGCCCCACACGTTTCCCAATGAAAGTGGGCCCACGTCCACTCACGCGTTCGGGTTCGATATTTCCGAAATACCGAGCTAGCGTCGCGACGTTAATTAAATCGGATTTAAATAAATAATCGCTCCTAGCGAAATTATTATTTACGTCGCTTACGAATTAATTCTAAATTAACTCGTATGCCCGAATTAAAATCTAATTTTAATTTCGCGTCGAAATCGAATTTCGATTATTATATCGAATATAATAATTTTATCGATTAATTCCAAATTAATCGTTCTCTCTCTAAATAAGGCACTTTATCCAAGATAAAGTTTCTCCGCAATTAATCCAAGATTAATTAAGTCCGAATCAAATATCATAGGTGAATCTTCAGGAAGCGACCCAAGAGATCTCCGGATATTTTGGCAGTAAATACGGTCGTCGGATAATCCGAACACGTACGTACCTCGTACTACGTCTTTACCGATTTACAAGACAAGGTTGGCTTCTAGCAAAGCGCCATGCCTACCCAATTCTCCAGAAATATTCTTATAGGAATATAAGATCTGTATCAGGCGTAGTATACCGTAGTATTGCGTACATCGATCCAGTATCGGATGATCACATGCTAGGCCTGGGGCTGGAGATGTGTCTGCCCCGTACGAAACATATATCGGACATCAAGCAACTAGTCTCTTTAAATCGGACAATCCTGACCTTGTCATATTGTCCCGACGGTTGCAACCTTTTATAGAGTACTAGTTCTGTGTCCTGCGTGATCATCACCTCCATATGTCTGAAGCG
The DNA here is from genome assembly GCA_019454045.1 of Zanthoxylum bungeanum. Lineage (NCBI taxonomy): Eukaryota > Viridiplantae > Streptophyta > Magnoliopsida > Sapindales > Rutaceae > Zanthoxylum > Zanthoxylum bungeanum. The sequence goes on from SKCR01037704.1 coordinate 46,143, forward strand.
ATACTTCCATCTTGACATCACATCCAGTACACTACGATTCTCGATAAACCCAGAAGAGGTGTACACAGAACCGGTTAAGGTCCCCAACCACCAAAACTAAAGTTTACCGATTGTCGCAAGTACTAGCGATGTAAGTCTCAGGTTAAGACCATATACACCTACCCTGATGCGGCCTCCCATAGACACGTAGACATACTACCAATGGGATTCCGCGGGGTCTATCCAGAGCGAAGCTGTTTTCCGTACCATCGGTAAAACACAACCTCCTATCGCACTTGCATAAGTATCCAATACTTAAATATATGAGAACTATGCCGTTGTGCCCTCACAACGTGCACAAGCGCAATACTAGTCTATTCCGCATTATCGATGTCCAGTCTCGATAATACTACGACTAGGGATATTTAATGATTAAACCTTTGGGGACTGATACTGTCTCATATCATTCTCAGTCCAGTTACTAATCATATGGACTTTCGCCATTTATAAGTCAAAGTAAATAATATTACAAAACGGCAAAAGGCAATTTCATTATCACATAGTTAATTTTATACAATAATACAATATCATTTACAAACAGTGACGCTATGGGACATAATGTCTAACAGTATGTCTATGTGTCTATGGAAGTCCGAAATCAGGGTAGGTGTATTTGGTCTTAACCTAAGACTTCCACTGCTAATACTTGCAACAATCAATATGCTTTGGTTTTGGTCGTCCAGGGCTTTAGCAGGTTCTGTGTACTCCTCTACTGGGTATATTGAGAATCGTAGTGTATTGGGTGTGATGTCAAGATGGAAGTATCACTCCAGTCATAGTGGAGATGATGTCACAATGGATACGGTACTTGTACTCTTATGTACTGCAGTCATCGGGATAGAATGACAAGGTCATGTTTATCCGATATAGAGACTAGTTACCAGACATCCGACATGTGCTTCGTACGGGGCAGACACAATTCCAGCCTCAGGCCTACCACGTGACATCCGATACTGGATTGAAATACACAATACTACGTATACTACGCCTGATATAGATCACTATATTCCTGTAAGGATATTTCTGGAGAATTGGGTAGGCATGGCGCTTTGCTAGAAGCCAACCTTGTCTTGTAAATCAGTATAAACGTAGTACTAGGTACTTACGTGTTCGGATAGTCCGACAACCGAATTTACTGCCAACATATCTGGGGATCTCATGGGTCGCTTCCCGAAGATTCACCGATGACGTATGACTCGCACTTTATTAATCTGGGATTAATTTGATGAGAGAGAAAATTAATCTGGGATTAATTGCGGAGATATTTTATCTGGGATAAAATATCAATAAAAGAGAGATAACGATTAATTTGGAATTAATCGATTAAATTAATATATTCGATATATTAAACAAAATTGGATTTCGACGCAGAATTGAAATTAGATTTTAATTCGGGCAAACGAGTTAATTTAGAATTAATTCGTTAGCGACTTGAATAGTGATTTCGTTAGGCATAATCATTTAATTATGTCGCAACGGAAAATTCGTTAATTTGGAATTAGCGAACCCGAGCCCGGGATTATTTGTGAGCGCATTCGCATTTCGAATTCGAGTGCCGCACGCAAGTCAAATCAAGGGTCAAATCATTAGTCGCATCAAACATCAAATCACATGTCATTTTGAGTGATGTGACTAGTTGTCACTTGTGATTGATGTGAGTTGGTGGATAGCATTTAATGCCATATTTGGAGCCAAATTTATGTTGACTTTTTGAAAGTGGTATTAGGTATATGTTTAATTATTTTTGGAAAAAAAATTATCTAATACACATTTTATCTCTCTCTCTCTTTTTCCCTCCACTCTCTCTCACGGTCTTAGACCGTTTTTCACCTTCTGTTTTCTGATTTCTGCCGAGAACAAGGAGGAGAACAATTGATGATTTTGTGGCAAGATCATCAAGTGCTAGCACAGGTTTGGAGACATACGAAGGTGATAGGGAACTCACTTCATGAGCAAGGATTCAACACAAGCTTGGAGCTTGCATGGAGGACCACCAATGGCCGATTCTTGGAGGAGGAAAATCTGCCATTGCCGAGCTTGGGGGAGGCAGAAAATGAGTTTTGTTCATCACTGCATCGACTCAACCGATCATTGTGAGTATTCCGTAACTCCGTGAATGTATTCACTTTGTATTTTCATTGTTTGAAATGATCTTGGGATGCTTAGAGAATTCCAACAGTTATGATTTGCGTGTTCTGTTCATCTATAAGTTTGAGACTCCCATGTTTGCTAATTCCCACTCCTACACTAAGATACTCCCACTAGGTACCGTCTGAGTTGTGTCATTTTTCAACTTCACTCTTGATTCGCTATCGACTATCGATTATACTATCCCTTATCATGAGCCTACTCTAGAATTATGCCCTCTAATCACTTCATCATATTGCTTTTATACTCATTTCCACTAATTTCTGCCGCTTGATCCTCTTAAGTCTTTATTCATCTCAAAATCCTGCTATACTATATATGTTATTCTTCCTTACAAGGTCTACTCAGCTACTTAGATTTTCTTCTCATCTCAGTCCTTTGATCTCCTTATATCCTTACTTTTCTGAAAACATTATCAACTTCAATTACTAGGGCATTTCTTACTGAATCTTTAGTTAATGTACTACTATTTACATAGTCTTTTCCTTCTCACTACCATGAGACTTTTTATAAATTATTCACTATATTCCTGAGAACTATTCTCTTTGATCTCTCTATACTTTTAAGTTTTTACTTCCTTACGGGTTCCTTAATTCAACAATAGTTTCTAGACTTAGTTCAACTTATTGTAGCTTCAAACTATTCTATCTCATACTCCTTACTTATGATTCATTGAACTCATTGGTTTAATTACCTAACCACCTCGCGATTTGTCTAATCTGTCAATTACTTTTCTTTACTGATTCTTCTCGTTACTAGGCTCTAAGTTGAGGGGTGAGTATATTCATTCCATAGGGATCCTGTGGTACATATTTTGTTTAACACTTAAGCTCGGTGATGATCTGGTCAACTACTTCATGTCTTGAGCCACACAGCTATCATCAATTCTCTACACTACTATCTTCTCGTTGTATTAAATTTATGCTTAAATGTTCTGAATTTCTTTGTAACTTTTCGCATTCTTCCTAATTACTTCTGTACCCTAACTCTTGGTTCCAAGTTGGGAATGGCTTCATGCTCACATATCTGGTTAGGTGTTTATTTCATGCCTTATGATTTATTTCTTTTATTACCCACTTCGAGGTCTTATTTTCATTGCTGCCTCCAAGCTATATTACCTATGCTACTATACATGCTGAATTTCATTACCACTTCTGTTTTCCTTCTTACGGTTTTCAGGTTTTACCTTTTGGCTCTACGCTGTGCTACAGAGGCTAGTGGTGTTTCGTTCTTCTATCTACTTATTAGATTTATGCTCTCTGCTCTTGCTATAAGCTTGAAGTCTCGACTTTGGCACTCATTTCTACTGTCTTTACTGATACTATTGTCGCTCCTAAATGGCTCTAACCTCTCGGGTCTATTCTTTTATACTTCCACCGATTTCTACTGGATTTAGGCCGATCAGTAAGAACTACTATGCTTGATCTATTCTGAGGACTTCTAATAGTACTGGAAGACTCGTGATGCCTTGTCTAGATCTTTGGACCATACTGAGTTCTTTCCTTTACTTCCTCAAAACTTTCTTATTCATTTTCTAGGAGATCTATCCTTTAAGGTCTTCCCTTTCTTAAAATGAACTCTCGTCGGGCTTGTTACAGTTACTTATATCTATGCTAATAAGAGCTAGAGTAACATCTAATGCCTTGATAGGTTTCGATATCCGTGTTCTGGTACTCCGTATCCTGGTGGAGTCTGTTTCTCATGTAAGGTAGGTATGAGCCCGATTCCATCAGGATAACTTCATTGGTTGGCATCGCGGAAGGGTGAGGATATGAGTAGATCAGGGCATTATCTAGTGAATTTCCTTGGTTCGGGTAACTAATCATTTTCCTGTCTCATTCCTCTTATTTGCTTGTGGATCTAGGTTTGGGGAATTAGAATCTCTGCATCCTTATGGCTGTTCTTAGTTAATCGAGGAACTCGCTATCTATACGAAGTGTTCGATAGTGATTAAATCAACTGAAAGAATTTCTGAGAAGGAAAAGAATATTACTTGGAAGGAAATGACTTTTCTTAGGTCTACTCGGTATTTTACTCTTGTTCGGACTTGCTATATTCTTATTCACTATTCCATGTTCTGGTGTTTTCTATCGTATCTCATTCTATGCTTCTATCTCTTTACTACCTTGGTTTTTTTGATCGTCTGTACCTTACTTTTTCTTTCTAGCTTTCTCTCTCTCTTTCTACTTCCTTAGGTGGTTATTCATAGAACTTTATTATTTTTTATGTCTATTTACCTTTCTGCCTTTGACTACTTAAACCTTTACGCATCTCTTCTTCTTTTCTTATAACTCATTTTCCCACTCCCTTGGGTACTTTTCTTAAAAATTTTAGTGTATGGTTTCATAGCTTGTTTGTACTTATGGTAATGGATCAAAACAGCTACATGGGAATTCTCAACTTGGATCTAGAATATAGTTTTTCTCGTGAGGAATACTATTCAAATAATTTGGGAAAGCTTACTAACCTGTCTATGGATCTTGAAGACGTACTTGAGGATCAGATACTGGAGAGGTAGTTCCCCGCATACAAGTATCCCGGACATACTATGTATACAAGACCCCAACACTCTACCTACTGCAGTCACTGACTCCCTAGACCATGCTCTAATACCATCTTTGTAACATCCCCAATTCGGGAGATGTTACCGGCAGAGGATAGACCGTACTAACCCAATAAGCATTTGACTCTGATAATTTCTATTCAATTACTAATACTCTTTTCCCTAATTATATATACATCGTATGTATGGGACCGTGGCCCAAACTTAACAACTTAACATACAAACTCGACTCCAATAACTGTATACAGAAAGACACATGTTTATACAATGACTACAAATAACCCAAATACTAATACATGACTTTTATTTGACTCTGACTGGACTCTCACTCTCTTCCTGACTTGAACTGGTGGACTCCATACCCTAGTGATTGCATCAGTATCCATCCTCCTGAGCTCGTCCTCCGTGAATACCTACAAAATAAGAAAACAGGGAGTGGGGGGGTTAGATCGTCGTACGATCTAAGTGAGTGGATGAAAAACTAAATTACTGATATAACAACTTTTCAGAAATAACTTTATATAAAAAAAATTTTTCTTCTGAAAACCTTGTCTGAAATCTCTTTTTTTAAAGTTTATCTCTCTGAAATCTGCTTTCTGAAAACCGTCTCTAAAATATGATCTTTGAAAATTATTTTATGGAAATTTGATATCTGAAAACTTTTTTTCTGAAAATCTGATATATAAAAACTAGTCTACATCTGAAAAACTTGATGTATGAGGGCGTTACGTGTCGCCGTCTCCTCATATGCCTAACTAGAGCCAGCAGTGCAAATCCATGACTTTGGGGCGTTACGTACTGCCGTCCCCCAAAGCATGCCACTATTGTCCCTGAAACTAGTGGTCTTCTGGCGTTACGTATCGTCGTCCCCCAAGCCACAAAACTAGAACTGGGGGTGCATATCTATGCTACCCTTCATGCTCTGAAACTAGGATCTATGGGCATCTTTCATCCCTAGTCCTGAATTAGGATCTGGGGGCGTTATGTATCACCGTCCCCATAGTCCTCTCCATGTGCAGATGTTCTTTGTCCGTCAATTCCATAACTGAATGAAGTTACTGTTAGTCTCTGAGACATGCCACAAGATCCTAAACATGATTTTTTGTGTGAAATTATCAAGAAAAGTGGCGGAATCGCTTACATTGATTTATGGAGAAATTTGAAAAATTTGCTCTTTTGGATGAAGCTCCAAGCTTGTGGTTTAGTTTTTTGTACCTTGGGCGAGTTTGCCTATCACCTCATTTGACCATCTAAGTGCTAGCTTAGTTGAAAATTTTAAACTACCAATGGGATTCCGAGTGGGTCTATCCAGAGTGAACAGTTTCCGGTTCAACGGCTACCAGAACCTCTTATTACACTTGCATAAGTATCCAATACCTAAATATATGAGAACTATGTCGTTAAGCTTCCGTAACGCGCACAAGAGTAATACTAGTCTGTTCCGTATTGTCAATGTCCAATCTCGATAATACTTCGACTAGGGATATTTAATGATTAAACCATTCGTGGATTAAAACTGTCTCATATTTTAATAATCCAATTTAACCATATGGACTTTATCATTAATATATATCAAAGTAATCTAATTACAATAATGATAAAATACAAATTTCCTTTTGTCACATAGTTAATTTGTACAAAAACACAATGTTCTTTACAAATAGTGTTGCTATGGGTCAAAATTGTCCAACAATCTCCCACTTGGCCTATAACCAATCACTCAAGTATCTAACACCTGAACTATATACATGTCGCTCAAACTTTTGCTGAGATATAGCCAACATCAGCAAATCTGCAATGTTATCATCTGATTCGATCTTCTCGATCTTCACATCGCCACGATGTATAATCTCACGAATTAGATGAAATCGTCGAAGTACATGCTTGGATTGTTGATGAGACCGTGGTTCCTTAGCCTGTGCTATAGCCCCATTATTGTCACAATATAAAGGTACAGGCTCAGCTGCTAACAGAACTACTCCTAATCCAATTAGGAATTTACGGATCCAAACTGCTTCTTTTGCTACCTCAGCTGTAGTAATATATTCCGCTTCTATTGTTGAATCGGCAACAGTCTCTTTCTTGGAAGATTTCCAGCTCATTGCTCCGTTGTTCAAACAAAATATGTACCCTGATTGCGACTTATAGTCGTCTTTGTCGGTTTGGAAACTTGCATAGGTGAACCCAGTCACCTCAAGTTCTCCTTCCCCATAGACTAAGAAAACATCTTTAGTTCTTCTAAGATACTTAAGGATGTTCTTTACAGCAATCCAGTGACCATCACCTGGATCTGCCTGATAGCGACTGCACATGCTCAAAGTATATGAGACATCAGGTCACGTACATATCATGGCATACATGATCGATCTGACTGCTGAAGAACACGAGATCCGAATCATTGCATCTCTCTCATCTGGAGTTTTAGGACACATATCCTTCGATAGAGAGACGCCATGTGACACCGGAAGCAGCCCCCTCTTGGACTGATTCATGTTGAATCTCTTCAACACTTTGTCAATGTACGAGCTCTAGGATAGTCCCAGCAGCTTTCTAGATCTATCCCGGTAGATCCTTATTCCTAGAATAAAGGCTGCCTCTCCCAAGTCTTTCATGGAGATTTTAATGAAATCCAAGCTTTCACCGATTGTAGCATGGTAATGTCATTTCCAAGAAGCAATACATCATCAACGTATAGGACAATAAATATCAGTGCACTCCCACTAACCTTCTTATATACACAAGAATCATCTTCGTTTTGAATGAAACCATATTCTTTTATTATCTCATCAAAACGTTGGTTCCAAGAAGGCGATGCTTGCTTTAATCCATAAATGGATCGGTTTAACTTGCAAACCTTGTTTCCATGTCTTGGTACGAAAAAACCATCGGGTTGTTGCATATAAACATCCTCTAAAAGGTTTCCATTAAGGAAAGCGATTTTGACATCCATCTACTATATTTCATAATCGAAATATGCAGCAATAGCAAGCATTATCTGAATGGATTTAATCATAGCAACGAGTGAAAAAGTCACGTCGTAATTCACACCATGTCGTTGACGATAACCTTTAGCTACAAGCCTAGCTTTGTACGTTTGTATGTTGCCTACCATGTCTGTCTTCTTTTTGAAGACCCATTTACAACCAATAGGCTTAATGCCTTCTGGTACATCAACCAGTGTTCAAACTTGGTTGGTATACATGGAATCCATTTCAGACCATGGGTTTTTGCCATAAAGCGGAGTCGATACCTTGTATCGCTTCCTCATACGTAGCCGGTTCATCTTCCTCAATAAGATTAATGTCTATATAAGGTGAGATCAAAAACCCATACCTCTTAGGTTGTTTTCTGACTTTCTCCGACTTACGCGGCTCTTGTGTATCAGAAGATTGTGGAACAGTCTCATCCCTGATGGACTGTTGGTGTTCCGTGAGGGGGTCGGTGCCAAGAACAGTATCACTCTAATTTTCATCGAGTTCTACATTCCTCCCACTTACAACAGCATTCATGAATTCATTTTCTAGGAAAACTGCATGAAGAGCAACAAATATTTTGTTCTGTTGTGGGTTGTAGAAATAATATCCTTTGTTTCCTTAGGATAACCTACAAATAGACATTTATCCGATTTGGGTTCTAGTTTGGTACTATCCAAACATTTAACATATGCCCAGCATCCCCAAATCTTCAGGAATAAGAAACCCAGTTTCTTTCTTGTCCATATTTCATATGGAGTGTGTTCAACAGACTTTGACGAAACCTTATTCAAAATAAGTATTGCACTGTTTAATGCGTATCCCCAGAAGGAAATCGGTAGCTCTGTGCGACTCATCATTGACCTTACCATGTCCAACAAAGTTCGGTTTCTCCGTTCAAACACATCATTCAATTGAGGTGCTCCAGGAGGAGTCCACTGTGAAAGAATACCATATTCTTTCAAGTAATCTTGAAACTCATTGCTTATGTATTCTCCACCACATTCCGACCGCAGTGTTTTAATACTTTTGCCAGTCTATTTTTCTACTTCGTGTCGAAACTCTTTGAATTTCTCAAAAGTTTCCGACTTGTGTTTCATAAGATACACATAACCATAACACGATGCATCCTCCGTAAAGGTTACAAAGTATTCATATCCACCTCTAGCCTGGCTAGACATGGGCCCACATACGTCACTATGAATGAGGGCTAATAGCTCGGTGGCACCTACAGCTTTACCACTAAAAGGTCTTTTAGGATTTTTTCCTAATAAACAAGATTCGCAGACATCTTATAAATTTGGATCAAATCCGTCCAAGTATCCATTCTTTGAAAGTGTGGATATACGAGTTTTGTTAATGTGTCCCAGACGACAATGCTACAAATAAGTCTCATCTGTTTTACTCAATTTGAGCTTTTTATTTGTCATGTTATATGTTTGAGATTCGTTTATATTCAAAATATAAATACCATTATTCACATCTGCTGTACATATCTCAATATCATCTTTATAAACAAAACACCCAGTGTTCCTGAATACAAAGGTATACTTGTATCGGGTTAAACTAGATACAATGATAATATTCCTAGTCAAAATAGGTACAAAATAACAGTTGCCTAATGAAAGTACATGCCCTAAGGGAAGATTCAAAACATAGGTGTCAACGGCCAAAATATTGACTTTCGTCCCATTTCCGACTCGCAGGTCGATCTCCCCTAAAGCCAGTCTCCTGCTATTCTGCAGATCCTGCACATCAGTACATATGTGAGTACCACATCCAGTATCAAAAATACATTTTTTAAAACTAGTAGTGGACATGTTTATTTCAATAACAAATATACCTGAAGCCGGAGCCTTGCCCACCTTCGCTTCCTTCAAGTCCGCCTGGAACTTACGGTAGTCACGCTTCCAGTGACCTCGTGTGACACAGTGTAGGTAGACATCTTGGGATTTTTCCTTTGTCTTCCCAGAAGACTGTGACGATTGAGCCTTGCCTTTTTTCTTCTTTTTCTTCACACCCCCAGAAGCCTTCAGCCAAGCCTTGGCCTTTTTGGATGTCGAAGTAAGATGCGCCTCGCGCTTTTTGCCTTTCAAAGGCTCTAGCTATGCCTTTTTCAGCATAGCCACTAACTCTCCAAGAGTTTTCTCTTGGTTCATAATGTTATAGTTAATGATGAACCCGCCCCAGCAATCGGGCAAAGACTGTAAGATCAAATCTATGGAAGTCTCGGCCTCGAAGGTAATGCCCAGCTGACCCAGCTGTTCGATATCAGCAATCATCTGCGACACATAGTGTTCGACAGATGTGCCCTCTGACATACGAGAGCGAAAGAGCTTCTTCTGTAAATCATACTTCTGAGATCTAAGATTAGATCTTTTAATATCCTTCAACTTCAACATCATCGCATAAGGATCAAATCCTTTGTTCTGATGATAAAATTGATGAGTCATTGCAGCAAGCATAACAGATTGAGCAGGAAAGTTATCATCATGATGAGTCTTCCAAAGTTCATGCTCTACTGGCTGTTAAAGTCCGGGCTCAGGCCCGAGAGGTCTCTCTACCACGTAGAGCAACTTCTCAGCTCCCAGGACTATCCTGAGGTTCATTTCCCAGTCTGGAAAATTTACACCGTTAAAGACATTCTCACCTATGATTATGTCCCTAATGTTTATCTTTGCAGCCATTTTGATTGCTATAGTCCAACTATCCAATCAAGTTTTTCGCGTACAGTCAAATGCAATGGTTACTATAGTCCAACTATATAACCAACTACAAATGGAGTAGTGTTGAGTACAGTCTAACTATTCAAAGAAAACAATAAAATAATATTAGTCCAACTAATATATATATAATGACGAGAAATAATAATAATAATAGAGCGCGCATATTAGCGAGTATTAAACAAGCTGCAAATTTAATACTAGCCTCCCACTAATTTTCGACGAGCCTCTAACCCTCCGTTGAGTACTCGGGAAACCTAGTTTCCTAGTGGGCTAGGATCCCGTTAAATAATACACAACCTTGACTTTGGCCAACAAGCTGTATAAAATTTAACTAGGTAGATCTCTAAGATCAATTGGATCCCATCCAATTCCTAGATCCGGTAGCTGGACATCCAAGTCTGAAACATATATCTAATATATTTCCTAACCTGTTTCCTATGAATCAACTAAGCCTTGGGTTTGGCTCAACAAGCTGTATAAAATTTAACTAGGTAGATCTCTAAGATCAATTGGATCCCATCCAATTACTTGATCCGATAGGTGGACATCCAAGTCCAAAACATATATCTAATATATTTCCTAACTTTTTTCTTTTGAATCAACTAAGCCTTGGCTTTGGCTCAACAAGCTTAATGATTCCAGTTAAGCGCGACCCATTGATAGTGGGAAAGCTTCGTAATCCACGTCGATGAACAAAAATGACCTTGACTTTGGCCAACAAGTCACAACTGTCCAAGACATGCGATATTAACAAAGTTTTCATGGTTCAAACACATCCGTGATAGACAATGATCTTGATTTTGGCCAACAAGTCAAAGCCAATCTTGGATCTTGAGAGAGAACCACTCAATGGAAGGAAACACTTAATATTAAAGGCGAGGGCGTTTTTCGTAAATTGGAAACCAATTTATTATCTTTGATTAGGTCTTATCATACACCCTTAAACATGCATTCTAGAAGCATAATAAGGTGTGATAAATATAATAATGATATGCGGATGGATATTCACAAACATTTTATTCCTAGAACCAATCTATCTCCCGCTAGCACTTTTCATTCTTCAAAGTACCCAATTACATATCACTATAAGAAACCTCATTTGCATTGAGGGGATTGGTGAGAAGAGAAATACAATGAGAATATGAGGTGATAGGCTGGATACGCAGATCCAATTTCAAATAAATACAATATTTACAACAATTTCCAAAATTACCCCCACCCATCTAATATCCACCCGATATACATTATTTAAACAAATACATCCAAGCATTCTCACATAGCATGTTGTCAATCAATCTAATCCAATTAATTAATTCTTCAATTAATGACCATCCAATGTTCATACAACGATTTGATTTGTTCGAGTCCAACTCGTTTAAGAATAAATACTCAAAGTAAGTATTCTTGAATTATATCGAACTACAATATTAAATACAATTTTAATTGTATTCAATACTAATTCAAGTTTAAGACCATTTGGATTGGATTTGGAATCCAAGTCTATAAAGGCATTAATATAATAACTGTAATTGTTTAATTCCAAATTAAACAATTACACTTATTATATTAATGCCTTTATAGACTTGGATTCCAAATCCAATCCAAATGGTCTCAAAGGCCCATTTAGCATCTGATGCCATTTCTATTAGGTCCAATGGGCCTTAATTAATTCTTTAGGCATTGACTTTTGGCCATTATGGATCAAGCCCATAATGCCTTGGCCCATTTAGGAATCACTCTATGCCATAAATTAATTTTGACACTTTAGGCCCAATTAGATTATTAAAGGCACAAAAGTAATATTTTGCACTTTTATGGAAATAGTTTAGGCCTAATTGGATCCAACCCAATTATCCACAACCAAACTTGGCCCAACCAAGCCCATTAATCCAAATATAACCAAATTTAGCCCAATTAGTATTTTAGGGACTAATTTACATTAATACAATATTCCAAATATTACATTAATCCAATTAAGTGTAATTAACACAACTAATTAATTAATCTAATATTTTCAAAATATTAATTAATCTAATTAATCATGCTTATCATTCCAATTCATGTCCAACACAAATTGAAACAGAATTTTTAGAAAAAAAGGGAGAAGAAATCGACCAAGGATAGAAGAGAATGGATAGTGTGTTGTTTTCCAATAACTTGGTTCTTGTGTGTTTAATGACTATCATTAACAAAACCAACTACTTCCATCAACTTTAGACATTTGATGTAAGTGATGTAGTCTCACCACATTTAAATTCAAAATTTGTGTTGGCTTCATCAACACACAACTAGACTTGGGCCCGGGTTCGTTTAATTCCGATTAAACGAATTTGCCGTCGCTACATAATTAAATCCAATTTAATTAAATAATTATGCCTCGTAAAAATTATTACGATAGTCGCTTACGAATTAATTCTAAATTAATTCGTTCGCCCGAATTAAAATCCAATTTTAATTTTGTATTGAAATCTGATTTCAATTAATATATCTGATATATTATTTTAGCCCCAAATAAATAAATTAAATAGAAAAATCCAATTTAACTATTAAATTTATTTTATCGATTAATTCTAAATTAATCGCGTTCTCTCTTCTATATGAATTTAATCCCAGATTAATTCTTGCCACAATTATTCCCAGATTAATTTTCTCTCTCCTAATTATTCCCAGATTAATTCTATCTGAGTCAAATGTCATTGGTTAATCTTTGGGAAGCGATCCAAGATATTTCTGGATATGTTGGCAGTAAATACGATTATCGGACTATCCGAACACGTGCGTACCCCATACCACGTTCTCACCAATTTACAAGACAGGATTTGCTTCTAGCAAAGCACCGTGCCTACCCAATTCTCAAGAAATATTTACCGAAGAATATTATATGTATCAGACGTAGTAATACAAATATAAGGTAATATGTAATACGATCCAGTATCGGATGTCACATGCTAGGCCTAGAGCTGGCTCTGTGTCTGCCCCGTACGAAGCTTATATCGGATCCCTAGTAACTAATCTCTATAATCGGGAAGTCATGACCTAGTCATACTATCCCGATAGCTGTAACTTTTGAGAGTACTAGTTTCGTATCATGTGTGACCATCATCTCCATATGACTGAAGTGATACTCTTATCTTGACGTCACATCCAATACACTACGATTCTCAATAAACCCAATACAGACGTACACAGAACCTGTTAAAGCTCCAGACGACCAATACTAAAGTAAACTGATTGTTGCAAGTAATAGCGACATAAGTCTCAGGTTAAAGATCACATACACCTACCCTGATTCGTATTCCCATAGACACATAGTCATACTACCAATGGGATTCCGAGTGGGTCTATCCAGAGTGAACTGTTCCCGGTCCAACGGCTAACAGAACCTCTTATTACACTTGCATAAGTATCCAATACCTAAATATATGAGAACTATGTCGTTAAGCTTCCATAACGCGAACAAGTGTAATAATAGTATATTTCGCATTATCAATGTCCAGTCTCGATAATACTTTGACTACAGATATTTAATGATTAAACCGTTCGTGGATTAATATTGTCTCATATCTTATTAATCCGATTTAACCATATGGACATTTATCATTAATATATATCATAGTAATCTAATTACAATAATGATAAAATATCAATTTCCTTTTTTCACCTAGTTAATTTGTACAGAATCACAATGTTATTTACAAATAGTGATGCTATGGGTCATAATTGTCCAACAGTTACATATTGAGGTGGGTTTTTCCCTCATGCCTCGAAAAACATAAAACTTATGTTTCGAAAACATTTCTTTTCTAAAACATTTGCCAAAGTATGCTCAACAAAATGTAATTGATTAAGAAATTGGCTAACGCCCTAAAAGCGAGAATAGTAAGTCTGATATGAAAATACGAAATGAAAACCAAGTAAAAGAGAAAGTTTCCACTCACTATCTTGGAGTTCTGCTAGCCTTTCTTTACTTCGCTGGTGAAACTTGTGGTTCCTGCGATGATATATCATCGACATTTTCGATTAGAAAATGGACTAAAAATAAATAGATCAAAATCAAGCTAATGTTTGCTCATTCAAGTAAAGGCTATCATTTTGAGGGTATCATACTCTTATCATGATGTAATATGTACATATGAGTTGATACGATACTTATAGGGTAACTTCTAACGCGTTTGGGTGAAACTGGGATGGCTTGTAACTGATTTGGGTAATTATTTACAAGGCAGTGCACGTCGCGATGCGAATCGTCTATAGACATGTCCAAATTTTTTGTCGTACGCGTCGCGATGCAGGAATCCTTCACGTCGCGACGCAACTTACACCAGAAGCATTTCTGGGTAATTTCCCAATTCGCATCACGACGCAAGGCCAAATTTTGGTGTAAATCTTCTTTTTCTCACACCCAATTTACTCCATACTTTTCCCAACAATTACACAAATAAAAATCCTCAATTAAATATTCTATAACATCATCATTATCATCCTCAATTACTCTTAATCTCATTGTTCTCATTACCTCATCAATCCTGTATGATTTCCAAAACACAAATGGAACACTTAATCCTACAATCAATTTCTCTTCATATAAATTACCAATATGAAATCCTTATTATACCAATAATCCTATCATGACATCAAACTCATAAAATTCCATAACTTAACTTTTGGGTCATAATTTTTTTAACCTTCTTTATGCTTTATTTTCCTCATCCTTTAGGGTTTCATGGGTTCCAACCCTTCTTGTTTCTTCCTCTTGTTTCTTTCTTCTTGTCTTCTTTCAATTTTCTTCTTTTCCTCTCTTCTTCTTCTTCCTCTTCTTTCTACTCACGTTTCCTCATTTACTCTATTCTTCTCATATTTGTGAATTTGGTGAATAATATACCCTTTATATAGTAGGATTCATTTGATATTTTGAAGGTTGGAGAAAAGTGTGGAATTTTGGAGAAAGTTTGAGATTCTTCCATTTTGCTCCAAAATTACTATTCATCAGAAATTTTGACTTACGCTTTTGACCTATTTCTGGTCCGAATTTGGAAAAATATTCAACACAGAAGTTGTAGATCTCAATCTCATCTTTCCGATGATATAAAATTCATAAAAGTGAACTTCATTTGAAAATGTTACGCCCAAATATCATGGGATATCTGGAGCTGAACATCGTAACATCTAATATCGGATTCTCGAAGAATTTACCGATAGTCATGTCACGAAGGTATATGTTTCCAATCATAATTTATATTATGCGACACTCATCTCACAGTGTTTTAGTAGTCAGAATTCCCGGTCGTTATATTTTCCCACTTACCAATTCCATTAGCGATGGAATAGTAGAGGAATAATATTGCGTAAGAATTACATTCAATCAATAAACCTTGGAACTAATTGCCATTAATTCATATGTTTGATCATATAAAACATCTTTGAACAGTTCAAAGACTCATAATAAATTTTTAAAGATACAATTTTCAAAACTTCAGATCGAATATCTTAGAACCAGTCAAAATATTCTATCAGCGTTTCAATAGAAACACGTAACTAAGTCATGATGATTCATTGACTAAGTTACGAAGTAAAGAAAACTACCTTAAGCAATTTACAACTCATTAAAGTACAAATATCCAATGTATCGGTTTAATAAATTTTCCGGGCCAATGAAAATCATTGGTTAAATGAGATTTAATCACCTTCCCGAATACAATATTCATTAAATGGATAAGGATATGTGGTGTCATTTGTATCAGACCATCCTTTACCATATGGAATAAACATCTAATGCTTAAGTGATAAAATCTCATAAAATAATGTTTTAAGCTATTCACTTAACCGAATATTTTTCTTAATATTTATCTATTCGTTAATGACACTACTAGTCGTTTTAAAATATGTAACAATTGTTTACAGAGAACAAGTAACTATCAAATAGTCGTAAGTTCTGATATCAACTATCGAAACAATCACTCAAAAATATTTTAAATAACTAGACGGGAGATTTTATATCCAATATCAACAGTTGTCGTATTGTGAAAATCGATATTTTCTATACACAAATATACACATCTTCTTTCTTTAGCTTTATTATATACCTTCAACTATTTACAACATTAGTAAATAATTGAAAAGAAAATAGTGTATGACACCTGACCTTTGAATGTCACTAAAGCCAAGAAACATCATTATCAGATAAACAAATACCTAATGGGGTTTTCTTTGTTGGGTTTCTTAGGTCTAACCAAGATCAAATTAAGCAAGAAATCAAGTGAATACGCAAAGTAAAGTAGCAAAAAATACTCACTTTGATCAGCTAAGTGGATGTAGGAGATAACAAAAGTTTTGCCTCCAAGCTTCTCCTTTGATGTAAGTTAAGCTTCCAAGCTTCCAAGCTTTGTGAATGAGATTCCAAACTCATGGGAAAGTTTCCCTATCACCTATGTAAGATTCCTTGTGTGCTATCACTTGTGATTTTTGAAGCAGAAATCACTTAGCAAAAAGCCAAGCTTCACGCCAAATGAGAGAAAAAATAAGCCCTTGAATTCGGCCATGAAGAGAAAAAGAATGGTGAAGTTCACTCCAATTGCAAGGGAAAAGAGAGAGAGAGAGAGTTGTGTGATTTTTTGACTTGTGTAATTGATTTCCAAAATGAAAAATTAAAGATATACCAAAATCTAATAATTGGTAAAAGTCCATCACTTTATCTACTTGAGTGTAAAACAAGTTTCCATCAATTCCTACACTAACTTCCATCACCATAAATGTAAATGATTGACTAGTGATGTGACTTGATGTGACTTGTGGGCCCCACTTGAATTCAAAATCTGAGAAATAGCTTTCGTCAGCGGATTTGTATGGTTATCATCTGATGCGATTTATACGATCATCACATCGCCTTGTTGTATGATCCGACGAATCAGATGAAATAATTGAAGTATATACTTAGATCGTTGATGAGACCATTAATTCTTTAGCCTGTGCTGTAGCCTGGCCCAACTGCTAACAGAACTACTCCTAATCTAATTAGGAATTTTACAGATCCAAAATTGCTTCTTTTGATGCCTCAGCTGTAGTAAAATTCCGCTTTTGTCGTTTACTCAGCAACAATATCTTGCTTGGAAAATTTCCAACTCATTGTTCCGTTATTCAAACTATATAGTACCCTTATTGCAACTTACAGTCATATTTGTCGGTTTGGAAACTCGCAGCGGTGAACCTAGTCACTTCAAGTTCTCCCTCTCCATATCTTAAGAAAACATCTTTAGTTCATCTAAGATACTTAAGGATGTTATTAACATCAATCCAGTGACCATCACCTGGATCGGCCCGTTTGTGACTCTAAATGCTCAAAGCATATGAGACACCAGGCCGCGTACATATTTTTCAATGTACGAGTTCTCGAAGAGTGCCAACAACTTTTAGATCTATCCTGGTATATCCTTATTCCTAGAATAAATGTTGTTCTCCCAAGTATTCTATGGAGAATTTTCATGAAAGCCAAGCTTTCACCGATTGTATTATGGGAATATCATTTCCAAGAAATGACATATCATCATTATATAGGACAATCATTGTTAGTACGCTCCCACTAACCTCCTTATATACACAAGAATCATTTTCATTTTTGAATTAAATCATATACCATTATGATTATATCAAAACACTAGTTCCAACAACGCAATGCTTGCTTCAATCCATAAATTTATTGAATTAACTTGCAAACCTAGTATGCATGTTTTGGTATGACAAAACCATTAGGATGTTGATAAATATCCTCCAAAAATGTTTCCTTTTAAGGAAGGCGATTTTGACGTTCCGCTGCCATATTTCATAAATGAAACATGCAGCATTAGCATGCATTTTCCAAATGGATTTAATCATGTCAATGGTTAAAAGGTTTCATTGTAATCGACAAAATGTTGATAATGATACCTTTTCGCTACAAGTCTAGCTTTGTATGTTTGTATGTTGCCATCCATGTTTGTCTTCCTTGAAGACTCATATAGTACCATTAGGCACAATGCCTTCTGGTACAACAACCAATGTCCAAACTTTCTTGGTATACATGGAATCCATTTCGGACTTCATGACACTTTGCCATGAAAGGAGTCGATACCTTGTATCACTTCCTCATACATAGCCAGTTCGTATTCCTCAATAAGATTAACATCTTCATGTGGTGAGATCAGAAACCCATACCTCCCAGGTTGCTTTCTGACTCTCTTCGGCTTACGTGGTTCTTGTGTATTTGAAGATTGTGGTACAGTTTCATCCCTGATAAACCGTTTGTGTTCCATTAAGGAATCGGTGTCTGGAATAGTATTACTCTGATTTTCATCGAGTTTTACTTTCCACCCACTTACCACTGCATATGGGTATTCCTCTTAGGAAAACCGCATGGAGAGAAACAATTACATTGTTCTCTTGTGAGTTGTATAACTACTATACTTTGGTTTCCCTAGGATAACCTACAAATAGGCACTTATCTGATTTGGGTTCTAGTTTTGTATCATCCAAACATATGCCTAACATTCCCAAATCTTCATGAATGAGAAACCCAGTTTCTTTCCTGTTCATATCTAATATGAAGTCTGTCTAACAGATTTTTATGGAACCTTATTCAAAATAAGCATTGCACTATTTAATGCATATCCGTAGAAGGAAAATGGTAGCTCAGAGCGACTCATAATTAACCTTACCATGTCCAACAAAGTTCAGTTTCTTTGTTCGGACACACCGTCAAATTGAGGTGTTCCGGGAGGAGTCCACTGTAAAAGAACACCATATTCTTTCAAATGGTCAAGAAACTTATTGCTTAAGCATTATCGATGTCCAATCTCTATAATACTACGACTAGGGATATTTTAATGATTAAACCTTAGTGGATAATACTGTCTCATATCTTATTAATCCGGAACTAATTATATGGACTTTTATCATTTATATATCCCGGTAATCCAATTACAAATGATAAAAGACCAATTTCCTTTGTCACATAGTTAATTTGTACAACAACACAATGTTCTGTACAATTAGTGATGCTATGAGTCATAATTGTCCAACATTCTTAATGCCAGTGAAGAATCTCGAGACTTGAACCAATTCATGTCAATCTTTACTGCATAAGAAACTATTATGTCTAGAATGATTATATCTTAGTCTATTCTAATCTAGAACATATTCTAGAAATCTGCAACCATAATTGAAGTGAGAAAACATTTATAAAATATGCATGCAGTGGATAAAAGTTTAATTCTATCTAAATAATAGAATAATGAAAATACATAAGCGACAATTTTCATAATATTACACATTGTATTGATTATGGATTTTTAACCTAGTAGTGCCTCCCACTACTGTACGTAATACCGTAATCCCCAACGGAAAATGAGAATTCAATAATTAAATCGAATTCCATAATGGGAAGTGGACCCCATAAATATAATTCGACTCACAGCTTTGGCACATTCTCGCCTAGGTATATTCACGGGTAGACAACTCATTGTCAATCACAGTCGATGTTAATCCTGATTTTGTCCTGACCGTTTCTCGTTGTGATAGCTTTGGCACGTTCACAGTAGGCGTATCAAGGCTTCACTTGTCAATGACAAACTCAAGCTACCGATGTAGTATTGACAGCTTTGGCACGTTCAAGATTTACACTTTCACTTAAATTTGTCTCTTATCATAGAAGTTCTACCGGCGTAAATGAACTACCTTCAACCATAACGGCACAGCTTTGGCACGTTACAGCCATAGCATCATGAAAATAATTAAATCCGTATTGACAAGGCGGACGAAGAAACAAGTAATCCTAATACTAGTCACTTTATAAAACTTATTTAACGGGGATTTTCCTAAAAGATGTAATCCACATTATTTAATCAAATTAAATAAATAAATGCAGGTAAAAGTAAAGATTAGATTAAATATCAAATTTAAAGGGCTAATCATATCAAAGGTATAGAATCATACTCGCTCTGATACTATTTTATTGGTGTTTTATCAGGGCGGCGCTGCAGAAGAAGCGTTGTTCGGACGAAATCGTAGTTTAAAATTTTTAAACTTACAAGTAAATTATTCAATATCCAATATTAATAATTCATTCATATTTCACCTAAACATATTTATTCGGTATCATATAACGACATAAATAATAAAGAAACATCGCAAAATTTTTGCGAAAATGTTTTTCTTCAAAATAGCATAAAACGCGTTTCCGGCCGAACCGACCGACCAATGCACATGGGGACTGCGCAGGTCAGCCCCAAAAATATTTGGACAGTTCGTGGACTGCCCGAAGAGTGACCAGTTCACTGTTTGGGCAGCCGTTACCCGATAACGCCGTTTTTCACCATTTTCTTGTATTTTCACTCTGAAACAATTTCCGATAAATATTTTTCTTGGGCAATTAAAATAAACCATTTATTCTAAATACTCAATAAATAAAAACTGAATTTTTATCTAAAAAATCAGATTTATCACTAATTGTCGTGAGACCCCTAAACTTTACATTTTGTTCATTTTAGTTCTCAAATTGTCAAATATAATTTTGGATGATTCCAAATCAGTTCTAAAATGATTTTCAACATGTCCAACACATGAAAATACAAATTGCAATAAAATCCCCACTAAATTCCAAAATTACCGAAAAGCCCAAAAAGTTTCCAAATTTTACAATTTAGTCCAATCTTGTTCAAACAAGTCAAGATCAATTCCAATCAATCTGAAATTAGTTAATGTGTATTAATAATATCAAATATTAAATATAAATACACATTAATTAGGAAATGACCATTAGGTCTCTTTGCATGTATTTTTCATTTAACGGTTGAACGATTTATAAATAATCTCCATTATTCATAAAAGTTTCCATAGTGCTCTACGAGTATATTTCATTAGTGCGACTCTCTAGATTCAGGCATATCTGTCACGATATCAAATTTCGTGTCCATAATTTACCCGCACGTAAATTATGACGATCACAGATAAACTCACTGAATTATACAGGTCGAAGTCATTGCATACGTATAATCCCTCTGTCACAGGTATCCAGATTATCCAAGAGATATATGTTGGGGCAGTTGTGGAACCCCTAGGGTAGGATCGGTGCCCCGGGCAGCGGAAATGGGTCTAATCCTTGGATATCAAGTATGGTTTAATTTTAAATTATTTGGTCTATTACCCTAATTACATTTGGTCTTCCCTAAACACTTTAAAAACACCCAAAATTAATTTTTAATTTCAAAACCAACATTCATATGTTATAGAATAAAAATCAAGTTTTTTAAACTATCAAATATTTTTCCAAAAAACATAAATTTATTCTAAATACGCATTTGCGTAAATTTTGAATCCAATACACAAACCATTTAAGAATCTTAATTAGAAATATCTCATGAACAATTCTAGTCCACCTAAAGGTGGTCAAATGAATCTAGAATGGTAACCATAACTCTAAGCTTTAATTTAGAGTTCCAAACTCTTATTAATTGTTCCATGTCCAACGTGAACATCTTTGACCTAATTACAAGCATGTTGTGTTTATACTTCTAAAGTATCCTAACATAATTGATTTGCCTTATTCAACATTAAGTTATGTGATCATGCATCTAATACACAAATAAATATAGCTTAGGAGAAGATCAAACATTACCTAGTAAGCTTGATGAAGATCTAATCTACTTCTCCTTGTTGAAATTGTTAGAGAACCTCCAAGGTGTGCAAGCTTGACTTCAAGATCCAATCTTATTTCAAATGCTTCCAAGCTTCACTTCAAGATCCAATCTTGATTTCTCATAAATGAAATATTGTAGAGACCACACAAGCTTCTCTAAACACTTCTCTAACTTAGGCTAATCTCTCAAGAATTTGCTTATGCTTGTATTTGAACATGTAATTAAAACTTTCCTAAAGCTTGCTATTTATAGCAAAACTTAAAATTTTTAATTAATTTAAGTGGGCTTAATCTAATTTATCCAAATATGTATAATTAGGTGTAACTAATCTCCATTGTCTCCCACTTTAATTAATCCAATTAAATCAACCCAATGATTAGGAAATGGATTAGTTAAATGTTTGCCACCTTGATTTAATCCAATTAAATCAAG
>SKCR01037705.1:0-103125 GCA_019454045.1 Zanthoxylum bungeanum
CATGCAAGGCCTGAGGCTGGAATAGTGTCTGCCTCGTACGAAACATATATCAGATCACAACCAACTAGTCTCTTTAATCAGATAATCATGACCTTGTCATATTATCCCGATAGTTGCAATATAATAGAGTACTAGTTCTATATCCTGCGTGATCATCATATCTCCATATGACTGAAGTGATACTCTCATCTTGACATCACACCCAATACACTACGATTCTCAATAAACCCAGAAGAGGCGTACACAGAACCTGTTAAAGCCCTGGACGACCAAAACCAAAGCGTATTGATTGTCGCAAGTATTAGCGATGCAAGAATTAGGTTAAGACCAAATACACATACTCTGATTCGGATTCCCATAGTCACATAGTCATATTACCAATGAGATTCCGAGGGGTCTATCCAGAGCGAAGCTGTTCCCGCACCATCGGTAAACACAGCCTCCTATCACACCTGCATAAGTATCCAATACTTAAATATATAAGAACTATGTCGTTATGCTTCCACAACGCGCACAAGTACAATACTAGTCTATTCCGCATTATCGATGTCCAGTCTCGATAATACTACGACTAGGGATATTTAATGATTAAACCTTCGTGGATTGATAATGTCTCATATCTTATAATCTGGAACTAATCATAAGGACTTTTATCATTTATATATTCAAGTAATCTAATTACAAAATGATAAATAGCAATTTCCATTGTCACATAGTTAATTTGTACAAAAATCACAATTCTTTTACAAATAGTGACGCTATGGGTCATAATTGTCCAACAATCTCCCACTTGGCCTATAGTCAGTCACTCAAGTATCTAACACCTGAACTATGTATATGTCACTCAAACTTTTGCTGAGGAATAACTTTCGTCAGCGGATCTGCAATGTTGTCATCTGATGCGACCTTCTCGATCTTCACATCGCCACGATGTATGATCTCACGAATCAGATGGAAACCTCAAAGAACATGCTTGGATCATTGATGAGATCGTGGTTCCTTAGCCTGCGCTATAGCCCATTTATTGTCACAATACAATGGAACGGGCTCAGCTGCTAACGGAACTACTCCTAATCCAATTAGGAATTTACCTATCCAAACTGCCTCTTTTGCTGCTTCAGCTGCAACAATATATTTCGCTTCTGTTGTTGAATCGGCAATAGTCTCTTGCTTGGAAGATTTCCAGCTTACTGCTCCGTTGTTCAAACAAAATATGTACCCAGATTGCGACTTACAGTCGTCTTTATCGGTTTGGAAACTTACATCGGTAAACCCAATTACCTCAAGTTCTCCATCTCCATAGATTAAGAACACATCCCTAGTTCGTCAAAGATATTTAAGGATGTTCTTAACCGCAACCCAGTGACCATCACCTGGATCGGTCTGATAGCGACTACACATGCTCAAAGCATATGAGACATCAGGTCGCGTACATATCATGGCATACATGATCGATCCGACTATAGAAGCGAACGGGATCTGACTCATGTTGTCTCTCTCATTTTGAGCTTTAGGACACATGTCCTTAGATAGAGTGACACCATGTGACACTGACAACAGTCCCCTCTTAGACTGTTCCATGTTGAATCTCTTCAACACTTTGTCAATGTACGTGCTCTGGGAGAGACCAAGCAGCTTTCTAGATCTATCCCGATAGATCTTTATTCCCAGAATAAAGGCTGCTTCTCCCAGATCTTTCATGGAGAATTTTAATGAAAGCCAAGCTTTCACCGATTGTAGGATGTGAATGTCATTGCCCATAAGTAATACATCATCAACATAAAGGACAATGAATGTTAGTGCGCTCCCACTAACCTTCTTATATACACAAGGATCATCCTCGTTTTGAATAAAATCATATTCTTTTATGATCTCATCAAAATGTTGGTTCCAAGAATGCGATGCTTGCTTCAATATATAAATGGATCGATTTAACTTACAAACCTTATTTGCATGTTTTGGTACGACAAAACCGTCAGGCTGTTGCATATAAACATCCTCTAAAAGGTTTCCGTTAAGGAAAGCGGTTTTGACATCCATCTGCCATATTTCGTAATCGAAATATGCAGCAATAGCAAGCATTATCCGAATGGATTTAATCATGGCAACTGGTGAAAAAGTTTCATCGTAATCGACACCATGTCGTTGATGATACCCTTTCGCTACAAGCCTAGCTTTGTATGTTTTGTATGTTGCCATCCATGTCGGTCTTCTTCTTGAAGACCCATTTGCAACCAATAGGCTTTACGCCTTCTGGTGCATCAACCAGTGTCCAAACTTGGTTGGTGTACATGGAATCCATTTCAACTTCATGGCTTCTTGCTATAAAGCGAAGTCGATATCCTGTATCACTTCCTCATACGTAGCCGGTTCGTCTTCCTCAATTAGATTAATATCCACATGAGGTGAGATTAGAAACCCACACCTCTCAGGTTGTTTTCTGACTCTCTCCGACCTATGCGGTTCTTGTGTATTAGAAGTTTGTGGTACAGTCTTATCCCTGATGAACTGTTCGTGTTCCGTTAAGGAATCGGTGTCAGGAACAGTATCACTTCGATTTTCATCGAGTTCTACTTTCCTCCCACTTACCATTGCATTTAGGAATTCCTTTTCAAGGAAGACCGCATGTAGAGCAGCAAATACTTTGTTCTCTTGTGGGTTGTAAAAGTAATATCCTTTGGTTTCCCTAGGATAACCTACAAATAGGCACTTATCCGATTTGGGTTCTAGTTTTACCATCCAAATGTTTAATGTATGCCCAGCATCCCCAAATCTTCAGGAATGAGAAACCCGGTTTCTTTCCTGTCCATATTTCATACGGAGTCTATTGAACAGACTTTAACGGAACCTTATTCAAATAAGTATTGCATTGTTCAATGCATATCCCCATAAGGAAATAGGTAGCTCAGTGCGACTCATCATCGACCTTACCATATCCAACAAAGTTCGGTTTCTCTGTTCGGACACACCGTTTAATTGAGGTGTTCCGGGAGGAGTCCACTGTGAAAGAATACCATACTCTTTCAAGTAATCGAGAAACTCATTGCTCAAGTATTCTCCACCACGGTCCGACCGTAATGTTTTAATACTTTTGCCGGTCTATTTTTCTTTCATGTCGAAACTCTTTGAATTTCTTAAAAGTTTCCGACTTGTGTCTCATAAGATACACATAACCATAACGCGATGCATCATCCGTAAAGGTTACGAAGTATTCATATCCACCTCTAGCCTGGCTAGACATGGGCCCACATACGTCACTATGAACGAGGGCTAACAGTTCGGTGGCACGTGCACCTTTACCGCTAAAAGGTGTTTTAGGTATTTTGCCTAATAAACAAGATTCGCAGACGTCATATGAATTTGGATCAAATCGCCAAGTACCCACTCTTCGAAAGTGTGGATATGCGAGTCTTGTTAATATGTCATAGACGACAATGCCACATATAAGTTTCATCTTTGTTACTTAATTTAAGCCTTTTGTTTGTTACATTATATGTTTGAGATTGATTTATATTCAAAATATAAAGACCATTATTCACATCAGCACTGCATATCTCAATATCATTTTTATACATAAAACACCCATGTTTCTAAATACAAAAGTATACCCACATTGGGCTAATAAAAATACAGAAATAATATTCCTAGTCAAACTAGGTACATAATAACAGTCTGATAGATTTAGTACATGTCCTAAGGGCAGTTCCAAAATGTAGGTCCATACAGCCAAAACAACGACTCTGGTCCTGTTTCCAACTCGTAGATCAATCTCCCCTGAGGCCAGTCTCCTGCTAATCTGTAGATCCTGCACATCAGTACATATATGAGTACCACAACCACAACCAGAATCAAAAATCTAATTTTTAAAACTAGAAGTAGACATGTTTATTTCTATAAAAAACATACCTGAAGCCGGTGCCTTACCTGCTTTAATTTCCTTCATGTGCGCCTTGTACTCACGGCAGTCACGCTTCCAGTGACCCCATTTGCCACATTGTAGGTAGACATCTTGGGATTTGTCCTTAGCCTTCCCAGAAGACTTTGATGATTTGGTCTTGCCCTTCTTCTTCTTCTTCTTCTTCTTCTTCTTATTCTTCTTTACACCTCCAGTAGCCTTTGGCCAAGCCTTGGCAGACTGAGATGTTGAAGCGAAGTGCGCCTCGCGCTTTTTGCCCTTCAAAAGCTCCTTTTCTGCTTCACGCAGGATTGCCCTCAATTTCGTCGCTAGAACAAGGTATTGGATCCCTATAGTTCATGATGAACCCGCTCCAGCTGTCAAGAAGTGACTGCAAGATCAAATCTATAGAAGTCTCAGCCTCAAAGGTTATGCCTAGCTGACCCAGCTGTTCGATGTCAGCAATCATCTGCGACACATGGTGCTCGACAGATGTACCCTCTAACATTCGAGAGCGAAAGAGATTCTTCTGTAATTCATACCTTTGCGATCTAAGGTTAGATCGATGAAGGTCCTTCAATTTTGCCATCATTGTATAGGGATCCAATGCCTTGTTCTGGCGATGAAATTGAGGGGTCATTGCAGCAAGCATGACAGATTGAGCAGTTGAGTTGTCATCGCTATGAGTCTTCCAAAGCTCAAGCTCAAGCGGCTGGTCAATTCTGGGCTTATGCCCGAGAGGTCTCTCTATCGTATAGAGCATCTTCTCGGCCCCCCGGACAATCCTGAGGTTCATATCCCAGTCAGGAAAGTTCGCACCATTAAAGACATTTTCGCCCATGATAATGTCTCTAACGTTGATCTTTCCCGCCATCTTAATTGCAATAGTCTAACTATTTAATTAACGATTTTTGGGTACAGTCCAACTGTTACAAGAAAATAATAAAATATTAGTCCAACTAATAAATACATAAAATGACGAAATAATTTGAAAGCGTGTAATGCCAAGTATTTGAACGAATTGCAAATTCAATACTGGCCTCCCATTATTTTTCGGCGAGCCTCTAACCCTCTGTTGAGTACTCGGGAAACCTAGTTTTCTAGTGGGCTAGGATCCTGTTAAATAACACACAACCTTGACTTTGGCCAACAAGCTGTATGATATTTAACTAGGTAGATCTCTAAGATCAATTGGATCTCATCCAATTCCTAGATCCGGTAGGTGGACCTCCAAGTCCGAAACATATATATAATGTATATGTCAATATATCCAATATATTTTCCTAACATTTTCCTTTGAATCAACTAAGCCTTGGCTTTGGCTCAACAAGCTTAATGATTCCAGTTAAGCGGGACCCATTGACTTTGGAAAACTTCGTAATCCATGTCGATGAACAAGAAGTGACCTTGACTTTGGCCAAAAAATCACAACTTGCCCAGGACATGCGATATGGAATAAAGCTTTCATGGTTCAAACACATCCGCGATGGACATTGATCTTGACTTTGGCCAACAAACCAATGCCAATCTTGGATCTTGAGAAAGAACCATTCAATGGAAGGAAAATGCTTAATATTTGATTGGGGGTTTTTCGCGTAAATTGGCAACCAATTTATTATCTTTGATTAGGTCTCATCATACACCTTTAAGAATGCATTCTAAAAGCATAATAAGGCACGAATAAAACAATAATGATATGCGGATGGATACTTAACAAATTGTTCCTAGAACAAATCACTCCATTTCCTCTCCCCGGCTAGTACTATTCTAACTTCTACCCAATTACATAATACAATAAAGAAACCTCATTAACATTGAGAGGAATTGGTGAGAAGAGAATTACAAAGAGTCAAGAGATAAATGCTGGACACGCAGGTCCAATTAAATAAATTCTAAATTTATTACAACAATTTCCAAAATTGCCCTTACCCATCTAATATCCATATGATATACATTATTCATACAATACATCCATGTATTCACACAAAGCATGTTATTCAATCAATCTAATCCAATTAATTAATCTTTGAATTAAATGATCATCCAATGTTCAAACAACGATTTGATTTGCGCGAGTCCAACTCGTTTAAGAATAAGTACTCAAAGTGCGTATTCTTGAATTATATCGAACTACAATTTTAAATCCAATTTAATTTGTATTCAATACTAATTCGTATTTAATTCTAAATTAAATAATTACATTTTATTAATGTGCCTTTTAGACTTATATTCTAAATCCAATCTTAATGGGTCTCAAAGGCCCAATTAACATCCAATGTCAATTTAATTAAAGTCCAATGGGCTTTTAATTAATTCATAAGGCATGGGCTTTGGCCAATATGGGTCAAACCCAAAAGCTAAGGCCCAATAAAGGAATCACCATATTTGCCATAAAATTAATTTCGGCCCATTAGACCCAATTAAATTTAAAAGGCCCATTTATTATATTTGGACTTCATGGAATGGTTTTAGGCCTAATTTGGATCCAATCCAATTGTCCTAAACCAATTTGGCCCAACCAAGCCCATTAGACCCAAATATAACAATTTTAGCCCAATTCCAAATTAAAGCCTAATTAATTAAATTCCAACATTCCAAAATCATAATTTATTTAATTAAAGTGTATAGCCATAATTAATTAGTTAAATTAACATTTCCAAAACACCAATTTAATTAATTAATCATGCTTTATCATATTCAATACATGTCAAACACAACTGAAGCAAAATCAATCTCTAACATGCTCATCAAGCTCACGACATTTCATGCATTTTTCCATCAATTTTGATTCCAATCCAATTAAATCACAAATCAATATATGTCATGTATTTAAAACCATCCAATGGTCTAAAAATCAAAAATCACCAAGAGCTATAAGGGTCATAAGTATCGGCCAAGCTAAGTTAATTAGGGGAAAATTTATCCAATTCATTTTCTCAAAATTAATCATGCATAACTCTAAGTTATCATAATCTAAGCTCAACCAAATCATCAATTTGAAGAAATCATGCATAAATCATAAAAGCCCCAAATTAAAGTTTATGAACCCTAATTCATTTCATGCTTAAATTGGCTCTGATACCATTATTGGGTTCTCTAAGAACATTCATAGGATCAATTAAGCATAAAACATGTGAATACTCGAAGTAAGATTGCGAAAAAATACTTACAACAATCGGTTATATGGATGCGTAGACAACAAAAATTGCTCATTTGAGAAGTGCTCCAAGCTCTCCTTTGATTTGTATGGTTGAGCTCCAAGCTTTGAATCTTGAATTCCAAACTCAATGGGAAAGGTTTCCCTAACACCATTGTTGATCTTTGAATGTGCTAGCAAAGAAGAAAATTTGCAACAAATTTTCTAAGAGAGGAGAAGCAACTCACGGTTTTTGGCCTTAGGAGAGAGAGATAATTTTTCAAATTGTGTTGTGTAATTGTAAAATGATTTTCCAAAAGTCAATAACCTTTTACCAAAATCAAGTTTGGTAAATGTCATTCCAAATGACAAAAGGTGTTTTACAAGTTATTAAAAATCTTCACTAACTTCCATCACCAAAAAATAAGTGACGTTGACTAGTGATGTGACTTGATATGGGCCCCACTTTAATTCAAAATCTGAGTGAGCCTGCAAAACACATATCGATCTCGGGTTCGTTAATTTCGAATTAACGAATTTTCCGTTGCGACTTAATTAAATTAAATTTAATTAAATAATTATGCCTAGCAAAATTACTATTAAAGTCGCTTACGAATTAATTCTAAATTAATTCGCTTGCCTGAATTAAAATCCAATTTTAATTCCGCTTCGAAATCTAATTTCATTTAATATATTGAATATATTATTTTAATCGATTAATTCCAAATTAATCGTTCTCTCTCTTCTTATCGAATTTTATCCCAGATAAATTCTGTTCGAGTCAAACGTCATCAGTGCATCTTCGGGAAGCGACCCATGAGATCCCTGGATATGTTGACAGTAAATCCGGTCATCGGACTATCCGAATTCATGCGTACACCGTACCACGTTCTTATTGATTTACAAGACATGGTTGGCTTCTAGCAAAGCACCGTGTCTACCCAATTCTCCAGAAATATTCTTTTAAGGAATATATAATCTTTGTCAGGCGTAGTATACGTAGTATTGCCTATTACGATCCAGTATCGGATGTCACATGCAATACCTGAGGCTGGAATAATGTCTGCCCCATACGAAGCATTAATCGGATCACAAGTAACTAGTCTCTTTAATCGGATAATCATGACCTTGTCATATTATCCCGATAGTTGCAACATAATAGAGTACTAGTTCTGTATCCATGCGTGATCATCATCTCCATATGACTGAAGTGATACTTCCATCTTGACATCACACCCAATACACTACGATTCTCAATAAACCCAGAAGAGGCGTACACATAACCTATTAAAGCCTTGGACGACCAAAACCAAAGCGTATTGATTGTCACAAGTATTAGCGATGCAAGTCTCAGGTTAAGACCAAATACACCTACCCTGATTCGGATTCCCATAGACACATAGTCATACTTCCAATGGGATTTCGATGGGTCTATCCAGAGCGAAGCTGTTCCCGTACCATCGGTAAACACAACCTCCTATCACACCTGCATAAGTATCCAATACTTAAATATATGAGAACTATGCCGTTATGCTTCCATAACGCGCATAAGTGCAATACTAGTCAATTCCGCATTATCGATGTCCAGTCTCGATAATACTACGACTAGGGATATTTAATGATTAAACCTTCGTGGATTGATACTGTCTCATATCTTATAATCCGGAACTAATCATAAGGACTTTTATCATTTATATATTCAAGTAATCTAATTACAAAATGATAAAATAACAATTTCCATTGTCACATAGTTAATTTGTACAAAAACCACAATGTCTTTTACAAATAGTGACTCTATAGGTCATAATTGTCCAACAGTTGCCATTCTAGAGTGTTATGACCACTCTTGTAACTCCTAGAATTGTTCTTGAGTTCTTAATTTGTGGTGAGAAACTCAACAACAATTAAGAGACTCCATGGCTGAAACCCATTTCCATGAAAGCTCCCAAAATGTTCTTGAAGAAGCTTGAAGAGAAAATGAAGAAATCAAGACAAAGTTTAAGGAATTTAGGAGATTTGGAGGTAATCTTCATAACTCTTAAACTTAAAAAGTTTGTTTCTTGTTCTTGAGTATCTAGATAAGTTCTAGGGTTTCTTCATTTCTTATATTTTGGGCCTTTTTGATTTTGAGGATGGATTTGGAGGCTAGATGCATGTGTGAAGTTAGATTGAATGATATTAGTATAATATTAGTTCAATTTTATCATTTGATGACTTGTTTTCATTCTAGAGTGTTATGACCACTCTTGTAACTCCTAGAATTGTTCTTGAGTTCTTCATTTGTGGTGACTTTGGTTGGTGTAACTATTAATATGATTAATGTTGAGAAAATTGGATTTAAAGCATGAAAAATGATATTTTTAGTTACCAAATTAGATCTGGAATTTCTATGATTTTAGTGATGAAAAGTATGTTGTATAAATATATTGGATGTATTTTGGCATTGGAACAATTGCATGCGAAAACGGTGAAAAACGGCATTACCGGGTGAGTTTCGGGCTTACCGGTTGTCCGCTATCCAAACAGTGAATTGGTCACTGTTCGGGCAGCCCATGAACTACCCAAGTACTATTGGGAATGACCTGGGCAGCCCCTATGTGTATTGGTTGGTCGGTTCGGATAAAAACACATTTTATGCCATTTTGCGGAAAAAAGTTTTCGTAAAAGTTTCGTAATGTATCTAACTTATTTATGTCGTTATTTGATATTGAATAAATATGTTTAGGTGAAATATGAATGAATTATTCATATTGGATATTGAATAATTTATTTGGTAACTTTAAAAGTTTTAAAGTTACGATTTCGCCCAAACCGCGAGCTTCCGCGCTAAACCCCAACAATTTCATCTTGAGAAATCTTTTGCCGTTTTGTTTTAGTTTTTTCAATCTTAAACATTTCAGTATTAAGCAGTGATTCATGCATTAATGGCCTTAATACATATAAATTATTCTCGGAGTTTTATGTGTATATTGTTAATCCATTTATACTAATAATAAATGATTTATTATTAAATGAAATAGAGAAATCACTTTCCATGAGTTTGTTACAGAAATCAAATTCCTGCGAAAATCAGGAATATAAAGCACATCATTCAAATATAAATAACTTTTATTAAAATTCAAATTGGAAACTCTCACTGCTCTAGCAGAAACAACATCCTCTGTCCCAACTCTCATGGTAAAGCTACCTTTAGCAAGGTCATTCCATGAATCACGTAGCTGTAAAGAACAACAAACATGGTTAGTGGCACCAGAATCAACAATCCAAGCGGATTTATCATCTTTCACTGAAAGAGACTCAATGACAAGTAAATCATATTTACTTGTATTCTTCTCTTTAAGCTCAACTAGGTATTTCAGACAATTCCTTTTCCAATGCCCTTGATGTTCACAATGGAAATATTTTCCTTTAGCATTGGCACCTTTAGAGCCTTTGTTGTTTTTATTCTTTTTCATTGGTTTTGCCTTAGCCTTCCAATTATATGTCTTCTTCTTCTTTGCAGATTTAGAAGATTCGGCAACATTTGTCTCAACATTGGATCTACGAGGACCCATCACGATAGACTCATAATTGGTGAGCTCATTTAGCAGTTCAGTCAACGTAAAAGTCAACTTATTCATAGAACATTTTCTTTTAAACTGCAAGAAACTCTTCAGAAGGGTTTCCATGAACATTGTCACCTGGCTTTGCACATTGATACGTGCACCATTGGTTTCAGCCATATTAAGATGAGATATCAACCTTAACACATGGTCTCGGACTGATGTTCTTTCCTTCATTCTAGCGGTCAATACAAAGACTATTGCCTTATGTTGTTGCCGGTCTGAAGGCTGCCCAAACATGTTCAGTAAAGAATACATAATTAATGATGCTGTCGCCATAGGCTCATGTTGTGCAGCAAGACCCTCAGACATGGATGCTATCAAATAACTATGGGCTTTCTCATCGGCCTTAATCTAGTTATTATAGGCATTACGTGCAGCTCTGCCAGCATTTGGTACCGGCTTAGGAAGACATTCCTCCATTAGGACAAACTTAAGGTCTTTACAGACCAAAATAGCATTCATGTCACTTTTCCATTTAACATAATTTTCCCGAGTTAATTTTTGTTGTTGTTTGAGAATTGAGATAATTACAAATACCATGGCTGAAAAATAATAAACGTGCATTCAATCATTCATTCATCGCATATTTGAATTGTCAAACTTTGAGACATAAAATTAAACATGATGCATGATCAATATATAATGAATTAGAAACCTAACAGAATTACTATGCCACAGTTATCTATCATCCCATAAATAAGTGCCGTCATAGGGTAGGTCAAGTATTCGCATGATAGATTGAGACATTCTCAATTGATTAATACATCTGAAATAACTCTTATTCCTATATTAATCAACTACCATTATTTTGATCAAGGAAACTTTGATTAACAACTTAATCATTCCTTTTTGAGTGTGACCCATTATTTCGAAACCCTTGGACTTAACTACTGAAGTGCCGCCATAGGGTAGGTTAAATCACCAGATACATCTAGAGTCTCTATCCTCTCGGAATCCAAACCTGATATTGACCCAAAATGGACACCATTCGTAGGGGGACGAAAGCAAAACCATTCGAGGCACCTTTTGAATCTCACATTTCTGGATAATGATGGAGATCGCGGGATATATTGTGGTATACCCCTCTCTCACTCACTATTTAAAAGTGTAAGGTTTATATCTCACTAGTTTCTAATGTATTAAGATTATGCTCAGCTATAAACATATCTTTATTAATATTAGTGGATTATTAGTGATCTAACCAATTTTAACTTTTAAAATTTTATTCACGAATCCTGATTAGTCTCTACTAATCTATAAACTTAATTAAACTTATTTAATCAAGTTGCTTTAGGGATCTAATCAATTTAACTCTTAAATTATTTGTCCACTAATAGGTTTTAAAATTAGAATTCAACGAAAGGACCAAATGTCATTAAACCATTTAATTGATAAAAGCACATTATTTATTCCAAAGGTACATTGTATTATATCCCGAGTGTAGCCCAAATTACCATCCATTCAGAATCGGCTATGGAATTTACGTCCGGGTTTACATCCGATATACCAAGGAAAATAATGTACTCATAAGGTCCATTTGTATTAAAACTTGAATTCGTAATTTTTAAACCTTTAAACCAATTAATCTTATTAATCCATTTGCATGCATCTCATATTCTTATTTAACTACTAAATTTACATAAAATCATATTTTATGACTTGAATATCATGCATGTCAACATACTATAGCATATAAAAATGCAAGAGTATGCACCCTAGGCTATATGACATGTTAATAAACATTTTTAAAGCATATACATTCACCCAGACTGGGCGTCGCGATGCCCAAATATAGGTGTCACGACGCCCACAAACCAGTAACTTCAAAAGTATCAGGTCTGTGATGCGTCGCGATGCATACTGATGCGAGTCACGACATGATTGTTACGCATCTTGACGCAGATGCTGCACGTCGTGAGCAGATGTTGCGCGTCACAACGTGGCTGATTCCAGTAGCTATCCAGTAGCTCAAAATATGCAGTGTCGTAACGCATGAAGGTGTGTGTCACGACGCATGCCTATTTCCAGGGGTAGTAATTTCAAAAATCATTCACATTACAAATTGCATTAACCGGGCTCTTATTTTTCTATACTAATCTAATTAGTACAATAAATCCAAGGCATCCATTGGTCTTCAAATCTTTCTCCATGGTGTGTTATTGAGTTCTTCATGTAATAGGTTCGTAATGAGTCCTTTGCGGCATCGGCTTGT
This sequence comes from Zanthoxylum bungeanum, assembly GCA_019454045.1. Classification (NCBI taxonomy): domain Eukaryota; kingdom Viridiplantae; phylum Streptophyta; class Magnoliopsida; order Sapindales; family Rutaceae; genus Zanthoxylum; species Zanthoxylum bungeanum. Next base: position 12,849 of record SKCR01037705.1, read on the forward strand.
CCAAGTTACAAGTAGGGTTACAAAATGGACTTATTACAAAGGAAATGAACTTACAACACTCGAAAGAATATGACCTTATGGTCTTACTTTCCCAATACCAAAAAATAAGATTCGAAAAATTAACGAACGCAATACATTCATCACATGAATCAAAGTAACCATTCATCATATGGACATTAAAACCATTCATCTCATGAATCTAATTGTGCATACTCCTCACAACATGCATTCTAATAATCCATATCTCATATAAATTATTAAAACTAAAAACTTTAAAGAAGAAGGGTTAAGAACACTTTTCAACCTTAAGCTCTGATAACAATTGTAGGATTCGGCTTTCCTTAGCGCAGCGGAAGTTGCTAATGTGGGCACCAGCTCCGGTATGGACCTTTAAAATTGTCTTTGCATTGTCCCTTTGTTGTAGTCGAAATCCTCCAACTCTTAGAGAATGGATTTTGCTCATTTGATGTAGATGAGTTTCCTTTGATGTCCAACAGTTGGATCAACCACCTGATCTTCTTAACTTTGACTCGAAACCAACAAACTGAAGTGTGAGCTTCAATCACAAAGATCAACTCTAAACTTTTTAGAGAATTATATTATTAAACTCTAAACAATTTAGAGAATGAGGTTGTCACAAAATGTGTTTGGCTTTTGGAATTTTTTCTTTCAAACACCCTCACAACAATTGTGAATGTTTTAACTCTATCTCTTTTCTCTCATTTGCACTTGTGTGAATAAATGAATATGGTAAATCTTTCAAGTGAGGAGAGATGGTAGAGATTATATTCTCTTACACAAGCCAACTAACTTTGTCATTAAGCATCTAATGCTTTCTTGTAATGGCAAACACATTAATGTGAATGCCATACTAAAGCATAATAAATTTTAAGTTAAAGACAAAGACTTTGTCATTAATCATCTAAAGCTTTCTTGCAATGGCAAACATATTAATGTGAAGGCCATACCAAAGCATAAGAATTTTTTAGCTAATGACAAAACCATTAGGTGTATACATGCGGTAACATAATAAGTTGGAGAGCATGGTAAGCCATATGGTTTTGTCTCCATGGTAAATAAAAAATCATTATCTTAATAATGATTTAATTACCTCAATTATGTTGTAATAATTATCTCATAATTATTACTAACTTGATTATCTTATAATCATGATTTGATTATCTCATAATAAAAAATTCTAGAAAACATTAAGTTAAACTAATTTAACATAGTTTTTATTTGTGAAAAAAATATATTATTAATCTTGTTGATGGGGATTTCCGCGGCTAAAGTTTCTGAGCAGTTCGATAAGGGCAAATAAGGAAGTTCCACTCATCCGGAGGACCAAGGGTCAGAAGATAAGTGTCGTTCTTCAACCCGACATAAAGTCCAGACACAATCCCCCAAATTTGACCGACCAGATGACATAGATTCAGTTCTTAAAGGCCGACAACATCAGAGCCGAGACCGACCATAATAGTCCAGTAGCTCCGTTCATTTCTACCTTCTCGCAAGATTGGGGTAGTGAGCTCGGGTATATTAGGTCAGGTCTGAATGTCTGAGGAAGTTCAGCTCGTGTTTGACCGACCTCTTGAAAACTGGCGTGGGATCAGAGCAGTTAGATTTTTCCCTCCAAAACTCTCATGTTTGAAATTCGACAGGCTGTTATCATTAGTTAAAAGGTCTGACAATGTACTTTTACTGCGTGATGTGAAAGGAATTCAGAGGATAGGTTTTACTTTCGGCGATGGCAATTTGGGGAAGAGAACCTGTCAAATCACCGGAAATCCGCAGACCTGTAGGACTGGCGTTACAAAGATATGGCGACAGTGTTGGATATCCATTAGTATATAATGGATGGTTGATCACATTTGTAAGGGTTACAAAATTTTCCATTTGAGAACCATTTGTAAGAAATATTGTAAGAGAACAACCTGCTCGATTTCTTTAGACCTTCACTAAAACAGGTCGGCCGAGCTCGGTTAGGTAATAAAAAGAACCCCCACCCCACTTTGTGACCGTGGACGTAGGCTGGTTAAGCTCCGCCGAACCATGTTAAACATTTTCTTTTCGATTTATTGTGTGTATTTTATCTTTTGCCAAATTTTCCTTTGGTCTATCCATAACCAAACAAATTCAAGGTTGAAGGAGGATTGTCTCGAGAGGGTTATCTCAAAACTGCTACTGGGACGAAAATCACCCGTCAACAGTTGGCGCCGTCTGTGGGGAATGAGCAAAAAGCAACTAGCGTGGTAAGACGATGGCAGAAGATGGGAACCATTGGTCGTCGGAGAGTTCAATAACAGAGTGGATGGGAAAAATGGAGGAGAGCATACGAAAGGATAGGGAGGAGAACCAGACACACATGAAAGCCATGATGGAGAAGCTGGAAAAAGCAAATACTGAAAGGTTGGAGGTTGGTCCCATTCGGAGGAGAAATGAGATAGCGGAAGAGAAAATGGTGGTAAACCTAAGCGCTGACGATGAATCCGGGAGAAATGATCCACAAAGGGTGAGGTCAGTGGTGATAGCAAGAGCCCCGCCAACAGAAAGAATGTGGGGGGAAGAATAAGAGTGACGAACGCAGAAAACTTCACGTAATAGCCCACACTCAAAGAAGCGAGGAGATATGAGATACGGAAGAGGGGAGCGAGAGGTATCTAGCCATAGCGCACGTCGTGTTCGGGGCAGCAAACGTGAGGATGTTCGGGGGAAGCAACATGATGATACTGATAACCATATGAAAGCCTGGTTTAGAAAGGAAATGAAAAAGTGGGAAGAAAATCTGAAGGTGTATAAAGGGGATGGTCAGGACGGAGAGATGACTTCTCCTTTTACGGAAGAAATCTTGTTGGCAAAATTTCCTAGTTGGTTCACGATGCCGTCTATAAATTTATACAGGGGTCACACCGATCCTAAGTCTCATATTGAGAGTTTTTTCCTGTTAATGGAAGTACAGGGAATGGTGGGAGAGGCCATCTGCAGGATGTTCCCTTTAACCCTGGGCGGGCCTGCGATCTTGTGGTTTAGAAGTCTAACCCCGGGAAGCATTAACAGTTTCTCTCAACTTAGGAAGTCTTTTATCCGACACTTCAAATGATCGTGTGTCCCAAAGAAGACGATGGGATAGTTGAGACTAATGAAATAAGGGGATGATGAGCCCCTGAAGAGCTTTATTGAAAGATACCACAACATGGTGCTTGAGGTCGGGGCCTATGAGTCAACAGAGTCTCTTAGGCCATAAAGGTCGGGAGATTGTGGACTCACTTGAGGGAAATTCAAGGTAGGGGCCTCTTGATGGAGCACAATCTGAGAAAGTACTCAATGGAAAAGAAGAATGAGAAGCATTATTGTGTGCATCATAACATGAGGGGACACTCGGCGGAAGGTTGTAGGGACCTGTGAGAGCAGATGGAAAATCTAACACAGAACGACTATCTAAATGAGTACATTGACCAGGGGGGCCATGTCGGCCCGACATCGGTAAGGGCATAGACAGATATATACCATCGCCGGTGGAAGGACACTGGCCGGAGACTCAAATCGGTCAAGAAAGAATTACTGCAGGATCCGAGGATCGGAGATAATGTCGGTGGGGCAGGCCCAGAGCATGCAGAGAGATCGGTCGGTCCCTATAATGTTCACCGACGAGGATACACATGGGGTGAATTTTCCGCATGACGATGCCCTGATAATTAAGGCGGTGATAAGAGGAGCTGAAGTGGATAGGATCTTGGTGGATCTAGGGAGTGCGGTCGACATAATCTCCAAGGAAGCCCTGGACGGATTGGGGATAGAATATGCTACAGTGACCCAGGACAGGACACCCTTGTACAGGTTTGATGGAGCAACAGTCGTCCCTCTGGGCAGAATACAGTTGGCCATGACAGTCGAAACTTCCCCACGCAGCCGGACAATTATGATAGACTTTACAGTGGTGGACTGCATGAGCAGTTGATGTGATCCTAGCAGCATGGATCGATTTCGTTTGTTTAGGCTTATTTATTATTTATTTTCATATATGGAACCAACGTGGTTGTCCGTTTTTATTTATTATTTGGGTTAGTTTATTTTATTTAATTATGGGTTCAAAATGGGGTAGAAATTAGGAGTTATAGGCTTTTAGTTGGTAATGGGTAGTTTAGGGCTATATTAGTCTTTTTAGCTCTCTTAGGTTTTGAGTATGTTACTATTTAAACTCAAAAACATCTCTTAATGAAGGACCCTATTATTTGTGCGTGAATAGTAACCTTTTCTTGAGATTGAGAAAATTTTATCATCGTTCAGTGATTGAACAAAGACTTATCAAAGGGTTGGCATCCTTTGTGGCGTCCTATTTGCTGGCAAAATTCATCTGAGGCTATCTCCAAGGGTTTTCAAGGACAAGTTCTTTGGGGGTCTACGGGATCTTGGATCGGGTTTCGTCTGTTTCGTATCCTGTTTCGTATCAATTGGTAATCAGAGCCAGATTTCAGGTCTGACTTTCTTTTTCATTCTTTCCGTTTCGTCTTCTTTTTTTTTCTTTCCGTCTCTCAATCTTGCCTTTTTTTTCTTCTTGTGTGTCGTTGATACCAAAAAAAAACAAAATCAATCACGCCTGTCACTGCAAAAAAAAAAAAAAAAAAAAACAAATATTCTTTTGACCTTTTGTGTGGTTCAGTGTGTGTTGAAAAAAAAAAACGACTGTTGTGACTGAAAAAAAAAGTCTCTTAATTTTTTTTTTCCATTCTTCTTGCTTGAATGAAAAAGAAAAAAAGAAAAAAATTTCTGGAATTGCGTTTGATAGTCAATTTTTTTTTTCCTTCATTGGCTAGTGCAGATCAGTAGGCAGTAGGGTTTGTTTGCTTTTTGACATTTTTACATGAGAACTTGTTAATAAGCTGTTGCTGTTGTTAAAAAAAAAAAAATCAGATCTGGTCAGTAAAGTTCGATAAATTATCTTGTGTGTTAAGTTGTGCTAGGGATTGCCTTAGTGTTCCTTAATCGAAAAGAAATTTTTGGTTGAATTTGTCACTGAATTTGAATTTGATTTTTTTTGTGTTTTATTTCGAGTCTCATGTGGTTTTTTTAGTCTTATTTTTGTCTTGTCTTTGTCTTTGTCATTTTTTTTTGTCTTTTCTTCCTTCTTGAGTTTGTTTTTGTCAAGATGCCAAGTGCATTGGTTGATATTATGGGGAAACCAAGAGATAATATCTCTCGTACCAGAGTATTTTGTGAAAGATGAGGTGTGCAGTGTGATTATTGATGGGGAACAGTGGGCTAATTTAGTTAGTACCAGCCTCGTGGAGAAATTGAGGTTGTCATTGCGAAACCATCCTAAGCCTTATATGTTGCGAGGTTTGCCTAATTGTGATAAGGTTAAGGTGGAGTATCAAGTCATGGTTGCCTTTACTACTATGAGGTTTCATGATGAAGTATTATGTGATGTGGTGCCTATGCTTGATTGTCATGTATTGTTGGGTGGGTCATGGAAGTATGATAGGCAAGTGTGGCATCATGTTGAGAGGAGTAGGTACATTTATGTCACGGAGCGGAGGTCAGTGATTCTTTCTCTTTTAACACCACAACAAGCCTATAAAGATCAATTAATAATGAAGAGGAGACGTGAGGTTGAAAAGAGGAAAAAAGAAAGAGCTGTCGAGTGCTTAGCAAATAAACATTCTAGTGATATTGTTAATGTCAAAGAAGAAAATATGAGCATGGTAGTGAGTAAGCAAGTAGTGATGAGTGAGTGTGATGCGAAGGTTGTTGCTATTGCTGAGGTGAATGACGTAGTTGTTGCTGGTGATGATAAATTTGAAGCTCTATACATGGCTAATTGTATTGATGCAATTACATGTGTAGTCAAATGTGTTGAGAGTGTTGAGCATCCAAATGAGAGTAGTGAGCCGGGAAACACATGGGTAAATACGTGTGAGAGTTTTGTGAGTGTTAAGCATGTAGAATTTGTTGTGAATGAGAATGAGAGTGTGAACTTAATTAGGAATCTCATTGGGATGGTGGGTGAAATAAAATTAGATATTGCGGAAGAGTATGGGCAAGAGGGAACAATACACAAGCATTATTGTACTAACATTGACATTTTTCTTCCATGTGATTTTTCATTGTTCCAGAATAATCGTCCAATTGATTTTATCATTACTATCTATGATCCGGGCACGGATTCGAGGACAAATCCTTTTCAAGAGAGGGAGAATGATGTGATCCTAGCAGCATGGATCGATTTCGTTTGTTTAGGCTTATTTATTATTTATTTTCATATATGGAACCAACGTGGTTGTCCGTTTTTATTTATTATTTGGGTTAGTTTATTTTATTTAATTATGGGTTCAAAATGGGCTAGAAATTAGGAGTTATAGGCTTTTAGTTGGTAATGGGTAGTTTAGGGCTATATTAGTCTTTTTAGCTCTCTTAGGTTTTGAGTATGTTACTATTTAAACTAAAAAACATCTCTTAATGAAGGACCCTATTATTTGTGCGTGAATAGTAACCTTTTCTTGAGATTGAGAAAATTTTATCATCGTTCAGTGATTGAACAAAGACTTATCAAAGGGTTGGCATCCTTTGTGGCGTCCTATTTTCTGGCAAAATCATCTGAGGCTATCTCCAAGGGTTTTCAAGGACAAGTTCTTTGGGGGTCTACGGGATCTTGGATCGGGTTTCGTCTGTTTCGTATCCTGTTTTATCAGCAGTTACCAGGTCATTATGGGCTGGCCTTTCATGATGAAGACGAAAGCCGCCATGTCATGTTATTACTTGAAGCTGAAGTTTCCCACCCGGGCTGGGATCGGGATTATATATGGAAATCAGAAGGTAGCCCGGAGTTGCTTTACCACTGTTTCGAAATAGACTCTCTGTATCGAGAAGGGTAGTCGGAAGAATAGAAGAATGGAGGAGGAGGAAGAAGTGGAAGAGGGGGATTATCTCGGGAGGGTTATCTTGAAACTACCCATGAGACGAAATCACCCGTCAACAGTTGGAGTTTGCCTGATTGGGGGCAGCCGAAGAGTTGGAGTCAGTGGTGTTGGACAATTATGACCCATAGCGTCACTATTTGTACAGATCATGGTGTTCTTGTACAAATTAACTATGTGACAAAGGAGATTGCACTCTTATCATTTGTGATTAGATCACCTAGATATATAAATGATAGGAGGTCCTTGTGATTTGTTCCTGGATTGAGAATGATATGAGACAGTATCAATCCACGAAGGATAAATCATTAAATATCCCTAGTCAGAGTATTATCGAGATTGGACATCGATTAATGCGTAAAAGACTAGTATTACACTTGTGCGCGTTGTGATGGCACAACGACATAGTTCTCATATATTTGGGTATAGGATACTCATGCAAGTGTAATAGGAGGTTGTGTTTTACAGATGGTACGGGAAACAACTTCGCTCTGGATAGACCCCCTCGGAATTCCATTGGTAGTATGACTATGTGTCTATGGAAGTCCGAAATCAGGGTAGGTGTATTTGGTCTTAACTTGAGACTTGAACCGCTAACACTTGCGAAAATCAATATATTTTGGTTGCGGTCGTCCAGGACTTTAACAGGTTCTGTGTACACACCTATGCTGGGTATATTGAGAATCGTAGTGTGTTGGGTGTGATGTCAAGACGGAAGTGTCACTCCAGTCATATGGAGATGATGATCGCATAGGGAAACAAAACTGGTTCTCTAAAAAGGTTGCAACCGTCGGGATAATATGACTTGGTCATGATTATCCGATAATAAAGAGACTAGTTGCTTGTAATCCGATATATGCTTCGTACGGGGCAGACACTGTACCAGCCCCAGGCCTTGCATGTGATCAAATGATACTGGATCGAAATACGCAATACTACGTATACTACGCTGATATAGATCCTTTATTCCTGTAAGGATATTTCTGGAGAATTGGGTAGGCATGTCGCTTTGCTAGAAGCCAACCTTGTCTTGTAAATCGGTATAAACGTAGTACGAGGTACTTACGTGTCCGGATAGTCCGACGATCGAATTTACTGCCAACATATTTGGGGATCTCATGGGTCGCTTCTCGAAGATTCACCGATGACGTATGACTCACACTTTTAATTAATTTGGGATTAATAAGATGAGAGAGAAAATTAATCTGGGATTAATTGCGGAGATATTTTATCTGGGATAAAATATCATTTAAAGAGATATAACGATTAATTTGGAATTAATCGATAAATCAATATATTCGATGTATTAAACGAAATTGGATTTCGACGCGGAATTAAAAATAAATTTAATTCGGGCGAACGAGTTAATTTAGAATTAATTCGTTAGCGACGTGAACAGTGATTTCGCTAGGCGTAATCATTTAATTGCGTCGCAACGGAAAATTCGTTAATTTAGAATTAGCGAACCCGAGCCCGGGATTATTTGCGAGCGCATTCGCATTTCGAATTCGAGTGCGGCACGCAAGTCAAATCAAGCGTCAAATCATAGTCGCATCAAGCGTCAAATCACTTGTCACTTTGAGTGATGTGACTTGACAACTTGATTGATAGATGTGACTTGATGGGAGTTGTTGAAAAGCTTTTGAAAGCTTGAGTGACATATATTATTATTGTATGTTTTGGTATATGTTGTTGAATTGATTTTAGAAATCAATTAACCTTTATACTTTTTCAACTCTCTCTTCTCTCTTCTCCACTTCTCATCTCTCCTCATGCCCATGGTTGGCCAAATTCTTCACTGGTTTTTTCTGAAAAATCGTGAATGAGAGAAGCAAAAGTGTGGATTTTTGTGGCAAAAATCAAGAGAGCTAGCACTCCGAGAGACATGCGAAGGTGATAGGGAAGTCCACCCATGAGCCGGGAATCGTTTGACGAAGCTTGGAACTCAAAAACTTGAAGATGAAGCCGAATCTTAGAGAGGAAAGCAGTGAACTGCCGAGCAGTCCAGTGGGCAGAAAAAGGAAATTTTTGTTGCCTCCCGCGTCGCTCAACCAATCGATGTGAGTATTCCGCGACTTTCTCGATTGTATTCACACATGTTCATGCTTGTTTATTGATCATTGGGACCTTAGTAAACTCCAACAATGGTATCATGAGCAAGGAAAAGCATGAAATATTTTAGGGCTTAAAATTTGGGTAAACTTGTGTTTGAGCATGATTAATGAAATTGGATGAATTAGTATGCTTAAATGTGTTTTAATTGAAGATTAATTGGATCAATTTGTTGAAATTGTGTTTGGAACAAATTTCCCCAATTTTTTGGTGTTGGCCGAATATATGCCCTATTTTGTCTTGATGATTTTTTTTTATTTTGATCATTGGATGTGTTGGAAATCATTCGGGATGTTGATTTAATGTCGATTGTGGAATTAATTGGATTGAATTCGAATCGGACATAAAATTCCCAATATACCGAGACATAAAGAAGCATGAATGGGTTTGATTTTAATTAAATTGTGTTGGACATGATTTAATATTAATAAGCATGATTAATTGTACAAATTTGATGTTTTGGAAATATTGATTTGGGTAATTAATAATGCTATACACTTTAGGATAATTAAATGTGAAATTGGATTTTTGTGATTTAATTATGTTGGGCCTTAAATTGGATTTGGGCTTGTTGTGTTGTAATTGGGCTTATTGGGCTTGGTTGTACCAAGTTAGGTTTAGGCCAAATGGATTGGATCCAATTGGGCCCAAAACCGCATCCATAAAGCCCAAATGCGACTAATGGACCTTTAAAGTTTAATTGGGCCTAATGGGCCTAAATTGATTTCTGGGCTTATGGGGTAACTCCCGGATTGGATTTTGGTTATTCGGTTTGACCCGAGTTGACCAAAAGTCCACGCCTTAAGAAATTAATTAAAAGCCCATTGGACTTTAATTAAATTGACGTTGGACGTTAATCGGGCTTTGAGACCCGTAACGATTAATTTGGAATTTAAGTCGTAAAAGTTTTTTAATAAAGTGCGATATTTAATTTGGAATTAAATAGTGAATTAGTATTAAATACAAATTGAATTGGATTGAATTGTGTAGTTTAATTAATTCGAGAATTCGTACTTTGAGTACTTATTCGCAAAAACGAGTTTGACTCGCGCAAAATCAAATCGTTGTTTGAACATTAGATGATCACTAATTATCAGATTAATTAATTTGATTAGATTGATTGATAACATGCTTGTGTGAATACATGGTTGCGATGCATGAATAATATATATCAGATGGATATTAGATGGGTGGGGCAATTTTAGAAATTGTTGTAATAAATTTGATTTATTAAATTGGACCTGCATGTCCACAGCATTATTACCTCCTTATTCTTTGTATTCTCTTCTCACCTATTCCCTTCAATGTAAATGAGGGTTCTTTAGAAGTGTAGTGTAATGGTAGAAGTGATACATGTGCTAGCGGGAGAGAGAAATGGAGAGATTTGATCTAGGATCAATGTGTAAAGTATCCATTCGCATATCATTATTACTTTATTTATACGCGCTTATTATGTGTTAGAATGCATGTTTAAGGGTGTAATGATGATGAGACCTTAACAAAGATAATAAATTGGTTGCCAATTTGCACTCGAAAAACCCTCGCAAAATATTAAGCGTCTTACCTTCCATTGAGTGATTCTCACTCAAGATCCGAGACTGGCATTGGCTTGTTGGCCAAAGTTAAGGGCTTTGTCCGTCGAGGATGTGTTTGAATCACAAGAGCTTTGTTCCATGTCAGTGTCTTGTCCAAGTTGTGGTTTGTTGGCCAAAGTCAAGACCACTTCTTGTCCATCGACATTGATTACGAAGCTTTCCATGGTCAATGGGTCGCGCTTGACTGAGATCACTAAGTTTGTTGTGCCAAAGCCAAGGCTTAGTTGATTCAGAGGAAAAAGGTTAGATCGTCTGTGTTAGCCATGTGTGGTTTAGATTGGAGCTGTCGAGATTGGCGCCAAACTGTTGAGTGGCTTTGTCAGTTCTCTTGTGCCTCTTTATATCATCTTCTGGTTCGTCTGTCCTTTGCAGCGTCAGTTTACCATATTTGGAGGGAGAGGAATGCTCGCACTCATGATATGCCTCTTAGGCCAGTTTCTGTTCTTCTATATGATATGTTTTTGATGTTCGGAATCGAGTTAGTTCTTTACGTAGGTGACTCCATCTTATGACAATAAATGGCTTCACCTTTCGTGGCACTTGCCCGATGAAATCTTTAGTTGATCTCTTGTAGCCGTTTGGATTTCTTCTAGGAGGGCATGTCCTCTCTAGATCCTGGGGGATGCCCCTTTGCTCTTGTATAGTTTTCTTTTGGTTATAATACTTACCTTATCCAAAAAAAATATATAATATATTTTTCGGACTTGGATGTCCCCCTACTGGGTTTAGGAATTGGATTAGATCCAATTGATCTTAGAGATCTACCTAGTTAATTATCATACAATTTGTTGGCCAAAGTCAAGATTGTGTAATATTTAACGGGATCCTAGCCCGCTAGGAAACACGGTTTCCCGAGTACTCGACAGAGGGTTAGAGGCTCGCCGAAAAATAGTGGGAGGAGGCAAGAATTGAATTTGCAATATTCGTTTAATTACTTGCCATACGCGCTCAAATAAATATCATTCGTCGTTATAAATTAAATGTTAGTTGGACTAATATTTAAATGTTGTTTTTTAATAAATAGTTGGACTATTAAAATCAAGATAAAATTGAAAGATTGACATTTAAAACATAATCCTAGGGAAAATGTATTTAAATGGTTTAATTTTCAAAATGGGAATAGTTTCAGGATTATTTTTTTTTTGGATAAGTTTCAGGATGGTCCTGGAAACTAACAAAGTTACTTTATTTGATAAAATAACATATTAGGCCTAAGCCCGGAGTTAAGCAAATAGTCGAGCATAATCTTTGGAAGATCATGTAATGATAACTTAAATGCTTAATCCATTAAACTTGTCGCAGTAGACTCCTTAATTTCTGAATCAGAACTAAGGATTAGATCCTTAAAGTATGATAAAGAAATTGAAGGATCTTCATAGATCTATTTTAGATCTTAGAAGTACTAAATTGCAATAAATAACTCTTGGAGAGTTAATGACTATTCTCAAGGAGACAAAGTCAAAGTTTGCAATAGGCAAGTAGCGCAAGGCGCACCTTACTTCGATATTCTAGAAACCCGAGGCTTGGCCAAAGGCTTCTGGAATGTGGAAAATGGCAAAGGCAAAATCATTATAATCTTCTGGGAAGATAAATGACATATCCCAAAATGTCTGCCTAAATATGGCAAATGGGATCGTGGAAGCGTGACTGCCGTTTGGACAAATCAGACATGAAGGAATTGAAGAACGAGCAAGGCTCCGACTTCAAATGTATTTGTCATAAATATATTCACTACTAGTATTAAAATTGGATTTTAGATACTTAGTGTGATATATATATATATTGATGTTCAGAATCTGTTATGAACATGATACTCACTTCAATTGAGATTAATCTGCGAATCGGAAACGGAACGAAAGTCGCTGTTTTGACCGTAGATACCTAAGTTTAGGAACTACCTTCGGGTACGTACTTGGATTAGGAAACTGTTATAATGTAACTAGTTTGACTAGATACATTATCTCTATATCAGTGTTTAACCCGCTGCGGGTGAACCTTTATATTCTAGAACACTAAAGTATTTTATTATATAAAGATGATATTGAGATATACACATTAGATGTGAATAACAGTATTTATATTTTGAATATAAATAAATCTCAAACGTATAACATGACAAACAAATAGCTCAAACTGATATGATCAGAAGAAACTAATTTGTGGCATTGTTGTCTGGGACACAATTAAACCAGACTCGTATATCCACACTTTTGAAGAGTGGGTACTCGGACTAATTTGATTCTATTCAAATAAAGTCTACGAATCTAGTTTATTGGGCAAAGTGCCTAAAACACTATTTACTTGGTAAAAGTGAAAATGCCACAGATCTGTTAGCCCTAGTTCATAGTGAAGCAAGTGGGCCCATGTCTAGCTAGGCTAGAGGTGGATATGAATATTTCATGACCTTTACGGATGTGGCATCGCGTTATGGTTATGTGTTTCTTTTAGAACACAAATCAGAAACTTTTAAAGTTTTCGACACGAAATAGACAAACAGATCGGCTAAAGTATTAAACTGTCACGGTAAGACCGTAATGGAAAATACTTAAGCAATAAGTTTCTAATATACTTGAAAAAGTATAATATTCTTTCAATGAGGACTCCTCCCGGAACACGTCAAAGTGACGGTGTGTCCGAACTGAGTAACCGAATTTTGTTGGACATGATAAGGTTAATAATGAGTCGCTCTGAGCTACCATTTCCTTCAACGGATAAGCATTAACATTGTAATACTTATTTTGAATAAGGTTCCATAATAGTCTGTTTGACAGATATCATATTAGATATGAAAGGGAAAGAAACCAGGTTTCTCATTCCTGTAAATTTGGGAATGTTAGGCATATGTTTGGATGATACCAAACTAAAACCCAAAATGGATAAGTGCCAATTGTAGGTTATCCTAGGGATACATAAGTATAGTAATTATACAACTCACAAAAGAACAATTAGATTGTTGCTCGCCATGTGGTTTTCCTAAGAGGAATACCGATATGCAGTGGTAAGTGGGAGGATAGTATAACTCGATGAAAATCGGAGTGATACTGTTTCAGGCACCGAATCCTTATTGGAACACAAATAGTTCATCAAGGATGAAACTATACCATAATCTTCGAATACACAAGAACCACGTATGTCGGAGAGAGTCAGAAAACAACCTGGGGTATGGGTTTCTAATCTCACCTCGAAAAGATGTCTATCTTATTGAGGTATACCAACTGACTACGTATGAGGAAGTGATACAAGGTATCTACTCCCTATCATGGCAAAGTGCCATGAGTCCGAAATGGATTCCATGTATATCAACTAAGTTTGGATACTAGTTGATGTACCGCAAGGCATTGTGCCTATTGGTACTTTATAAGTCTTCAAGGAAGACATACATGGATGGCAACATACCAACGTATAAAGCTAGGCTTTTACCGGAAAGGTATCGTTATCAACATTGTGTTGATTACGATTCAACCTTTTACTAATGCTGCATATTTCATTTATGAAATGTGACAGCTTTACGGGAAAATCGCTTTCCTGAAAAGGAAACCTTTTGGAAGATGTTTACAACATCCTGTCGATTTTGTCGTACTAAAACTAGCAAACAAGGTTTGCAGGTTATTCGATCCATGTTTGGATTGAAGCAAGCATAGGTTCTTAGAATTATCGTTTTGATGTAATCATAATGCTTTATGATTTAATTCAAAACGAAATGATTCTTGTGTATATAAGAGGGTTAGTGGGAGCGCACTGACAGTGGCTGTCCTATAAATAATGATAATACGTCATTTCTTGGAAATGATATTCCCATAATAACAATCGGCGAAAGCTTGGCTTTCGAGAAAACTCTCCGAGAACTCGTACTTTGAAAAATGTACGCGACCTGGTGTTTCATACGCTTTGAGCATATGGATTCATAAACAGGCCAATCCAAGTGATAGTCACTGGATTGATGTTAAGAACATCCGTTAGTATCTTAGAGAACTAATGATGCTGTTTTAATCTGTGGAGAATGAGAACTTGAAGTGACTGGGATCACTACTGCAAGTTTCCTAAACCGATAAGACGACTAAAAGTCGCAAACGGTACTATACAGTTTGAATAACGGTACAGTGAGCTGGAAATCTTCCAAGCAAGATACTGTTACCGAATAAACAACAAATGCGGGTTATTGCTGCAGCTGAGGCGGCAATAGAAGACATTTGGGTCGATAACAAATCTAATTAGATTAGATATAATTCTGTTAGCAGCTGAGCTAGGCTTGAGCACAGGCTAAAGAATTAATGGTCTCATCAACGATCCAGATATATACTTCGATATTCATCTGATTCGTTCGGATCACACATCGTGGCGATGTGATGATCGAATAAATCGCATCAGATGATAATCATGCAAATCCGCTGACGAAAGCCTTTTCTCAGCAGTTTGAGCCAACCGTACATAGTTCGGGTGTAAGATACTTGAGTGACTGGCTATAGGCCAAGTGGGAGATTGTTGGACAATTATGACCCATAGCGTCACTATTTGTACACATCGTGGCGATGTGATGATCGAATAAATCGCATCAGATGATAATCATGCAAATCCGCTGACGAAAGCCTTTTCTCAGCAGTTTGAGCCAACCGTACATAGTTCGGGTGTAAGATACTTGAGTGACTGGCTATAGGCCAAGTGGGAGATTGTTGGACAATTATGACCCATAGCGTCACTATTTGTACAGATCATGGTGTTGTTGTACAAATTAACTATGTGACAAAGGAGATTGCACTCTTATCATTTGTGATTAGATCACCTAGATATATAAATGATAGGAGGTCCCTGTGATTTGTTCCTGGATTGAGAATGATATGAGACAGTATCAATCCACGAAGGATAAATAATTAAATATCCCTAGTCAGAGTATTATCGAGATTGGACATCGATGAATGCGTAAAAGACTAGTATTACACTTGTGGCCATTGTGAGGGCACAACGGCATAGTTCTCATATATTTGGGTATAAGATACTCATACAAGTGTAATAGGAGGTTGTGTTTTACCGATGGTACGGGAAACAGCTTCGCTCTGGATAGACCCCCTCGAAATTCCATTGGTAGTATGAATATGTGTCTATGGAAGTCTGAAATCAGGGTAGGTGTATTTGGTCTTAACCTGAGACTTGCACCGCTAACACTTGCGACAATCAATATACTTTGGTTGCGGTAGTCCAGGACTTTAACAGGTTCTGTGTACGTCTATGCTGGGTATATTGAGAATCGTAGTGTGTTGGGTGTGATGTCAAGACGGAAGTGTCACTCCAGTCATATGGAGATGATGATCACGTAGGGATACAGAACTGGTTCTCTAAAAAGGTTGCAACCGTCGGGATAATATGATTTGGTCATGATTATCCGATAATAAAGAGACTAGTTGCTCGTAATCCGATATATGCTTTGTACGGGGCAGACACTGTACCAGCCCTAGGCCTTGCATGTGATCATCCGATACTAGATCGAAATACGCAATACTACGTATACTACGCCTGATATAGATCCTTTATTCCTGTAAGGATATTTCTGAAGAATTGGGTAGGCATGGCGCTTTGCTAGAAGCCAACCTTGTCTTGAAAGTCGGTATAAACGTAGTACGAGGTACTTACGTGTCCGGATAGTCCGACTACCGAATTTACTACCAACATATTCGGGGACTCATGGGTCGCTTCCCGAAGATTCACCGATGACGTATGACTCGCACTTTTAATTAATCTGGGATTAATTGCGGAGATATTTTATCTGGGATAAAATATCATTTAAAGAGAGATAACGATTAATTTGGAATTAATCGATAAATCAATATATTCAATATATTAAACAAAATTGGATTTCGACGCGGAATTAAAATTAGATTTTAATTCGGGCGAACGAGTTAATTTAGAATTAATTCGTTAGCGACGTGAACAGTGATTTCGCTAGGAGTAATCATTTAATTGCGTCGCAACGGAAAATTCCTTAATTTAGAATTAGCGAACCCGAGCCCGGGATTATTTGTGAGCTCATTCGCATTTCGAATTCGAGTGTGGCACGCAAGTCAAATCAAGCGTCAAATCGTCAGTCGCATCAATCGTCAAATCACTTGTTACTTTGAGTTATGTGACTTGACAACTTGATTGATAGATGTGACTTGATAGGAGTTGTTGAAAAGCTTTTGAAAGCTTGAGTGACATATATTATTATTGTATGTTTTGGTATATGTTGAATTGATTTTAGAAATCAATTAACCTTTACACTTTTTCAACTCTCTCTTATCTCTTCTCCACTTCTCTCCTCACGCCCATGGTTGGCCAAATTCTTCACTGGTTTTTTCTGAAAAAACCGTGAATGAGGAAGCAAAAGTGTGGATTTTTGTGGCAAAAATCAAGAGAGCTACCACTCCGAGAGACATGCGAAGGTGATAGGGAAGTCCACCCATGAGCCGTGAATCGTTTGACGAAGCTTGGAGCTCAAAAACTTGAAGATGAAGCTGAATCTTGGAGAGGAAAGCAGTGAACTGCCGAGCAGTCCAGTGGGCAGAAAAAGGAAATTTTTGTTGCCTCCCACGTCGCTCAACCGATCGATGTGAGTATTCCGCGTCTTTCTCGATTGTATTCACACATGTTCATGCTTGTTTATTGATCATTGGGACCTTAGTAAACTCCAACAAGTGGAACTCTTTGGCCCAGATGTGGGACACAGAAACTGGGCGACGCATGCTGTTCTACATTCGCGGCCTAGTTGGGAGTACGGAGTAGCCCGCGGGGGACTAAACCGGAGAATAATGGAGTCGCCACCCGGTGTGAACGGGGAAAATGAGATTTAAGGCCGCACTCACCCCTCGCAAGGGAAGACCTCAAACCGTTGGGTTCGAAATGGTCCCTTACTTATGCCACTTGTAATAAAATGATTTATGCAATAATTTAGCCAAAGCCTAAACAACTTATTTCCAATGATAATTATATTTCTAAGTTCACATACATGAAATTAATCATCACAACATACAACATCACATGGCAATCTCATGAACATATTTCGATCATATGATATGGAAAACTAAGAACAACCTAATCATGCTTGAGTACTATCTTATGAATACATCGAATGGATAAATGCAGGAATACAAATAATATGATTGACTACATAATTCAAGAGAGATCACCCAAGAGGCAATTATGCATGAAATATGATGAGACAGACTCAGTTCAGTGTGTGCGCATTCGTGTAGCGTTCGTAAACGCGTTCGAACGGTAAACAGAAGGTTCGCGTTCGTGTAGCGTTTGATAACGCGTTCGAACGGGACCAGACCTGATGATACAAAATGCATGATAAAACAAAGAAAGTGCGTGCACATTCGCGTAGCGTTCGAGAACGCGTTCAAAAGGTAAACAGAAGGTTCGCGTTCGTATAACGTTTGAGGATGCGTTCGAACGGAACCAGACCTGATGCATGATGAAACTAAGAAACTATGTGTTCGTTCGCGTAGCGTTCGAGAACGCGTTCGAACGATAAACAGAAGGTTCGCTTTCGTGTAGCGTTCGAGAACGCATTCGAACAGAACCAGACCTGATGCATACAACACATACATAAATAAACAAATCCACAATGCAGGACCTCACGTATCCGATTGAACTCATCTCGCATCCAATCGAACATACACTATCCATCGCGGCAAAACATCGTGGTAAAGGATTTTAACCTCTCAAAATAGAGGACCTTTAATCGCACTTACTAAGCCCATGCGCAAACAACACAATACATATATAAAGAAGTAAAGACAACGATATCGGACTTCGTGTATCCAATTGAACATATCTCACATCCAATCGAATATACATCAACCGGCGCGGCAAAGCATCGTGGTAAAGGATTTTAACCCCTCAGAATAGGGGACCTTTAATCCAACTTACTAAGCCCATGCGCTCGATCACGTCATGCATATAAAAATAAAGACAGTGATATCGGACTTCGTATACCCGATTGAACATATCTTACATTCAACCGAATATACATCGATCGGCGCGGCAAAGCATCGTGGTAAAGGATTTTAACCCCTCAGAATAGGGGACCTTTAATCCAACTTACTAAGCCCATGCGTTCGATTACATCGTTACATAAACAAATAACATGCGGAAGTCAAGTAACGAATGACAAACAAATCAAAACAACATAAAACAAAATATGCGCCATTTACTCAAGTGGTAGGTGGAGTTGTATCCCGAGTACAGATCATACTACCGTCCATTCGGAATCGGCTATGAAATTTATGTCCGGGTTTCCATCCTATATACCACGAGAGGCGACACATTTTTCATTTTATTCAAGGGCCACAACATACATCATTTTACAATATATGCATATTTATCTACTCAAGGGCTACAACATGCATTTTAATATAGTAATCATGCGAACAAAACTCAATAAATAATAAAGATAAAACTGAAAACAATTGTGAAAAATACCCTCAGGTCTAACCTTTTTTGCCGACTTTCAGACTTACGTTGCACGGAGATCGGAAGGGTTAAAGCTCCTCAACTTCTCCGGTTCACTGGTTTAGCATCTTAGCTCACTGTTTTGCTGTTTTGCTTGCCGTTTGACCTCTGTTTTGCTGCTGTTTGACCTCTGTATTCTCTACTTACTGTTTCAGGTCTTTAAAGCTACTGTTTTTTTGCATTTTTTAGAGGGTCTAAGGGCTGTATTTTTCGGTTGTTTAAGGAGGCTAAGGGTGCATTTTTATGTAACTGTTTTAAGGATTTTTAAGGACTGTTTTGAGGTGTTTTTCGGTGATATGGCTGCAGTTTTTGGGGCTGCTGTTTCGGTGTTTTAGTGGAATGTTTTGAAGGTTTATTTTCGGTGAAGTGGGGGTGGAGATGAAGAGAATTGTTTGTGTTGCTTCTTGTTGCTGTATGCGTAAGAGTGCTAGGGTTTCTTAGGCATGTATGGGCGTGAATTGTGAGAGATTGGAGAGGGGGTTGGCTTTGGTTTTGGGTTGTTTATATAGACAAGGGATAGGGCTTTGTCTTGTCTCACAAGGAATAGATTGGATTTGGTGTCAAACAAGGAAAGGATTTGATTGATTGGGGGGGACAAATTTTGGTGAATTATGAAGGTTGAATATTTGATTTATCTTGTTTAGGCATGATATTGGTTAAGTAAGGTATATAATATTTGTGATTTATCTTAATTAGGTATGATTTAATTAATATTTTCTTTAATTTAGTATATAATATTTTGGATTAGGAAGTTACAATATTTTAATTTGGTATAATTATATTTTATGTCTTATTTAATTTGGTAAATGACTTAATTAATATTTTATTTAGTTAATATTTAATTTAATTAATATTTAAGTTAATTTGGGTGTATTTTATGGGCCATGGGCGTGTGGCCTAGGTGGGTGTGGGCGTGGGCTTTGTCTTTGTAAGCTAGGTGTTGTGTTGGTTTGGTGAGTAGGTTTGGGCCAAGAGTGCTTTAACGGACGTCCAACAAGTGAGCCTGACGCTAAACAAGTGAATAAAAATCTAATGAAACACCGATTCCCTTCCGACGACCGTTTCCCGCAATATCCTTAACTAAAAAGGTAGTGCCTCCAACTGAGACTCATCATCGGGTTTCACATGAAAAAATGCAATGCCTACAGTCGCCCTCACTTTGATGGGACTTGTGCAGTATGTGACTTTGAACAATCCTATCAAAGTTATGCAATGCATTTTCACTTACCTGGCTCGTCTGCTGCATCGAGCTGAGTTGGTGCTGCAGTGGACCTCGATCCTGGGACGCATCCCAATAACTGCAACCGACAACGGGGGCACCTCGACCCAGGGATGCATCCCGATACCGCTGGAAATGAGGGCCTCGCTCTCAAACAGATGATGTAGTGGGCCCTCGACCCTAGGACGCATCCCAGAACTACAACTGATGATGCAGTGGGCCCTCGACCCTAGGACGCATCCCGGAACTGCAACTGACAACAGGGGCGCCTCGACCCTGGGACGCATCCCAAAACTGCTGACGATGTGGGTCTCGCCCTCAAGCTGACATGGGCCTCGCCCCCAAGGTGACATGATGTGGGGCCTCACCCCCAAGCTGATATGGGCCTCGCCCCCGAGCTGACATGGTGTGGGGCCTCGCCCCCGAGTCGATATGGGCCTCGCCTCCTGGGACTTATCCCCGAAACTGAAGCTGCGCTGACGCTGCTTGGCTCATTTCTGCCGCTTTATCCTTTCTTCGAACCTGCGAACATAAAACAAAAACAAACACGAAGAGAATGCAATGTTACGTGTATGCATGAATGATTTTCTTATTCTGTTGGGTTAGGTCTTCTGCCAATTTCCTTGGTGACTGCTCGGTCTTCTCCCCCTCAGGTAAAGTACTGCTTCAATCTGTCTACGTTGATCGGCTCGGTGAACTCATCCCCTTCCAAGTCTGATAGCCTCACTGCTCCATTTCCCATTACTTTCTGCACTATGTAAGGCCCTTCCCAGTTAGGTCTGAACTTTCCTCTTGGATCTGTCGTCGACGGCTTTGATTACTTAAGTACCAAATCACCCTTTCTGATCTTGGTGGGGCGTACTTTCTTGTTGAATGCTCGGGCTAGTCTCTTCTGATACAACTGCATGTGATACAAAGACTTCATTCTCTTCTCATCCAGTAGTGCTAACTGATCAAACCTCTGTGCGGCCCACTCTTGTTCTGGTAATTCTGCCTCTGCTAATACCCTCATAGACTGTATTTCCACTTCTACTGGCAATATTGCTTCCATTCCATAGACCAAAGAGTAAGGTGTGGCCCATGTTGCTGTTCTTACTGATGTTCTGTACCCCCACAAAGCATATGGTAGTTTCTCGGCCCAATCTCTACAGTTCTCTATCGTCTTGGCTAAAATCGCCTTTATAGTCTTGTTGGCTGCCTCAACTGCCCTATTTGCCTGCGGTCTGTACGGTGATGACTTGTGGTGGCCTATCCCGTATTTCTGTAACATTGCCTTCGTCTCTCCTTGAAATTGAACTCCGTTGTCTGTCACTACATGATGCGGCATACCATACCGACAAATGAGGTTCCGAGCTATAAACTTTGCCATCTGTTTTGCTGTAACATTGCAGAATGATTCGGCTTCCACCCACTTCGAGAAGTAATCTTCTGCCACTACTATGAAGCGATGCCCATTTGATACATTCGGTTGAATTTCTCGATCATATCAATTCCCCATGCTGAGAAAGGCCACGGCTCTGACAACCTGTGCAACTCTGTGTGCGGCAAGTGATTCAAATTACCGTGTGCTTGACAATCATGACAGTGCTTTACCATCTTCGCGCAGTCTGTTTCTATGGTTGACCAATAAAAACCTTGTCTCACTATTTTGCGGGACAGATTCATCCCGTTCATGTGCGGACCACATACCCCGGCGTGTACTTCTTCCATTACATACTAAGCTTCTTTTTTCTCAAACACTTCAACTGAATACCGTTTGCTTGCCTCTTGTACAGTTCCCCTTTCAAAATCACATACTGGGAAGCTAATTTCTGAATGGCTATTCTGTCTTTTCTGCCTGCTCCCTATGGGAGTTCCCCATGTTCCAGATACCTCTGAATGTCATAATACCAAGGTTTACCGTCATCGACCTCTATTTCCAGAATTCTCTCTATCTCATAAACAAGTCTTCTTGCTGTTGTCAGTATCAGCAGTCTCATCACTAACTTTTCTAGATTTTCCCAAGTCGCTGCGAGTGTGGCCAATGCATCTGCCATCTGATTCTTACAATCGGGGATAACCTGTGCCCACTTTCTGAGGTAAAAAAGGTAAGGTTTCAACCGTTCTTCTTTCAACTCCCATTCTCCTCGCATCTGCTGGACTACCAACATAGAATCTTCGTAGACTTCCACATTCTCGGCCTTCAAGGCTATCAATGCATTCAAACCAAAAGCACATGCTTCATACTCGGCCATGTTGTTGGTTACTCTGAATGTCAACCTTTTGGCCAAAGGCAAGGTCTCTCATTCGGGGGTCACTATCACAATCCCAATTCCGGCTCCCTTGTAATTCACTGCTCCGTCAAAATACATTTTCCATCTCGAACTGTAATGCTTGGATCTCTTCATTTGGAAATTCAAACTTATACTGATCCCCTTCAATAGGTTGCAACGCCAGAAACTCTGCTACTGCTCGCCCATTGAACACTTTGATGGTGAATACTCAATGTCGAACTCTGTCGGCAATACTAACCATCTGCCCAATTTCCCCCCACTAGGGAAGGACTGAATGCAGATATTTCAGAGGATTCTCCTTTGCCATTACTTGGATCTTGTAAGACTGGAATAATTGCTGTAATTTTCTGGAGCCCATACCACTGCAAGAACGATCTTCTCTACTTATTGATAACGAGCCTCATACGGGAGCATCTTCTTACACAGATAGTAAATGCATGTTCTAATCCCTGTCTCATCTCTGCATGTACCATCATTGCCCCCGGTGCTTCTGATTCTATGGCCAAATACAATATCAAAGGTCTGCCCAATCTCGAAGGTTTCAACACAGGAGGCTTTACCAATATTCTCTGATCTTGTCGAAAGCTAAATGACACTGCTCACTACTCATTCCCACTATTAACCAAACCACCACCCCCGGCTGATCTTTTCTCAACAGTTTGAAGATAGGCTCACACACTGATGTCATCTTGGCGATGAACCGACTGATGTACTGAATCTTCCCCAAGAATGCTCTGACTTCCTCTCTCAGTCTTCGGTGCTGGCATCTCTGTGATTGCTTTGATCTTTTCAGAGTCTACCTCAATTCCTCCCATTCCCACTGTATGCCCCAGCAGCTTTCCTGACGTTACCCCCCCAAACACACATTTCTTGGGGTTCAGCCGCAGGTTGTACTGTCAACTCCTCTGAAAACCTCTCCAGTGCTTCTATATGCCCAATTCTTGTCTCTGATTTCACCATCATGTCATCCACATACACTTCAATCTCTTTGTGCATCAGATCATGGAACAATGTAGTGGCCATCCGCTGATACGTAGCTCCCGCATTCTTGAGCCCAAACGACATCACCTACCCTGTAACAATAAGTACCCACTCGGTAACAAAGGCAGTCTTGTGCTTATCTTCCTCAGCCATGACACCTGATTGTAACCTGAAACACCGTTTGCAAATGATACATAGGCAGATAGAGCCGCACTATCAACCAGAACATCTATGTGCGGTAGAGGAAAATCATCTTTCGGGCAAGCCTTGGTGAGATCTCTGTAATCCACACACACATTCTGACTTTCCCGTCTTTCTTCTTCGAATTGGCACTATATTAGCCAACCACTCAGGATACTTTACTACTTCCAGGAACCCCACATCTATCTGTTTCTTAACTTCCTCTCTGACTTTCTCAGCCCATTCTAGGCTCATCCGTCGGAGTTTTCTGTTTTACTCTGGCCTCATATTCGGATAAGTTGGTATTGTGTGCTGGGCAAATGTTTCTGTCTACCCCAGGCATGTCCTCATAGGACCAAGCAAACACTTTGGCATATCTGCCCAATACTTCTTCGAATTATATCCCTCTCTTCGGAGGTAACTTCACTTGCAATCAGAATTTCCTTGGGGTTCTCAAGTGTACCCAGTTAAATGCAGTAGTTCTGGCCGAACTGATATCAAATATGCTTGATTCGTGCAGAGTAAATGGGAATGACTCAGCAAGTAAGCAAAAGAAATGTCTTTATTACTGGATAAATGCGGAAGTACTTCAAACAAATCAGGAAGGTAAATGTCTTCATCATCTATAGATACACTTCTTCCTCTGCAACCAGGTTTTCCCCTCAGGCTTTTTGTCCTCTCCCAGAGTCAGGCTCTCCAACTTCATCAACTATTCTTCCAATTCTCTGCTTCACAGCTTCTTTAGTCACGGTTTCTCACCCAATAAATCCTGGAAGATCTCAAATCCAGGCAACACAATCCCATTAACTTCTATCGGTTCGGGCTCACCTTGATACCCTGAAGCCTTCACAAAGTACTATCCACTCCATCAATTTCAGCCCTTTCTTTTTAACTTCGGCTTTTCTTCATCATTGTGTTCCCAAACCCTTCCGAGTAGTCTGTCTCTGAAATCTGGCAATTTTGAACCTTCAACACGGTTCAAACTTCATTTTTCATGATCCTAGCCACCCTAGGATCCACTCATTCCTCAAAAGTTGATGACACCCTGAAACCCTCGTGAAAGGTTTGTATCTCCAAGGCAGCCACATCATTATCTATCTCAGCTCGGATGGTAACAATCTCTCCCTCATACGGGAACTTAATCATCTGATGCAAAGTAGGAAGGCCACCCCCAAGTTTGTGAAACCAAAGCCTTCCTAACAACAAGGCAAAAGTGGCTGGGATGTCCCAGCACTGTAAACTCAAACTCCGTCCTCAATAGGACCAACCTTGACCGCTGCTACAAATTACCCTCAACTCATCGCTTACTGTCATCATAAGCTTTGATGGTCATACTGGAGGGGTCCAAATCCTTGCTTTCATACCCAGCTTTGCCAAAATGCAACGGGCACACATTAATGGATGAGCCGTCATCCACCATCACACAAGAGGTCCTTTTACCCCTCACTTCAGCTCTGATAAACAAAGGTCTATTATGATTTCTCCCATCAGCTGGGAGTTCTTCCTCAGAAAAAGTGATTGTCTGCAAAGCCTCCTTTCGCACTAACCCAACAAACACATTGCGGGATCGTTCATCTTCCGTCACCACTATCTTGCTTAAGGCCTCAACCATGGCCCGTCTGTGCTCCTGAGATGCACACAGCAAATCCCATATACTCACTTGTGCTCAGGTTTTCCTCAACTGTTGTAGCACTACATCTCCCTCGGCACTTTCTGTATTCTCAGCCACTTCTCTACCCTATGATAACACTTCTTTACCCTTATCAGTCATATCATTGTAGAAACCCCCGCTGCGTGTCATACCCCTCACTTCTTCATCACTACTGGAGAAGTCTGCCCAGAAACTCTTCCCATGTTCGGTTTCATCTTCGCTGTTACTATCCCAAATCCCGAGGCAAACGGCTTGGAGGTCAAAGGATTTGAGGACAAGGTTCTCGGGTAGGCCAGAGTTTATCATATAGGTTGGGGGCGGAACAGTGGTAATTTGGTAAAGGGTTCTGGTGTGTGTTGGGGCATTCTGTTTCAGGGTCGGGTATCTTTTGGAGTCTATCAGGTCCTGGATTTCATGGCGGAGTCGGGCGTAATTGTCGGTGTCATGGCTCTTTGTTGGTGAAAGTAACAGTAAGGTTTAGGTTATAATGTGATGTGGGGGATTGGGTAATGGTTTGGCTTCCAAGGGTTTTAAGAATCCTTGCCTCTTCAATTTCTCTAGTACCTTGACAGGGTCTTCCCAAATGGAAAATTTCTGGTTCCGGATGGCAGCAACTTCCGCAGAAACAGTTTAGTAACCTGATGTCCCCCCAATAGGCCTCCTACTTAAGCCGTAAAACTTTCTGTTTTCCTCCCCGCCTCTTCCTCTTCAATGTCCATGACAGTTTCCCTCAACTGCCGAAAGTCTGTAATCATGGAGGTCATCCTCCTCAACTTGCTTTAAATGGAGGGCTTGGTACCCTTGATAATCATTTTAAGCTGGTCCTTCTCCGAAGGCCTAGTCCTGATTTTCAATAACTGACCTCTCCATCGGTCCACATACTCCTTAAAACTCTCCTCCAATTTTTGCTTAACATTCTCTAGATCGCGGAGTGACAGATCGATCTCTAGGTCAGTGACATACTGCTTCAGGAAGGCATCAGCCAACTCCCTCCATCTTCATTCACTTTCTTCTTCTCCAAACTGTGGTACCCACACCCGGGAAGCTCACTCGAGCGACTTCCAAAATCTTCTGCACTTGGCGCTGAGATAGGCCAACCGAACTCATGAATGATACATACTGACAGAGATGCACCCTTAGATCCCCATTCCCATTAAACTTAGCCATATCAGGCATCTTAAACTGTGCCGGCAACTGCTCTTCGAAAGTCAGCGTCTCAAATCAACAAGCAAATCCCCATTCTTACCCCTCATCATGTGGGTAACCATCTCAACTTGATCCCGGAGTTTCTGTAATTCTGCCTGAGACCTAGATACTCTGCCTGCTGCATACTCTGCCATATCATCATCAAAAGTGGGGATATCCTCCCCCAATCTGTTCGGAGGCTCCTTTTGCCTCACATCCCCAGAACTACCCCAAGCACGAGATCCAGCTATACCAGCCACATCAGTAGTCAGGGCTTGCAACTGTTCAGTGATTTTGACGAGATCGTTCTCTAACTGATCCATACGGGATACCTCGTTATCGGATTCACTCATGCTTGTTACTGTTCTTTTAGTGAGCCTTGTCCATTCTCTAACCCAAACGGTATCTATGATGTCTTTTTTGACATAGAGGGTGTTAACATGATGTATGTATGTATGAGGTGCATGAGATGCATGTAACATATAGAACATACTAAATCGATTAAAATTTTCAAACAAATCGGCCCATTATCATTTTAGAAGCTTTTGGGCTAACCGTCATAGGAGTGAACTCGTCCCAGTTTAAATGGCCCAACGAGTTCACATCTCATGGCAATGAGTCCAACTAAATCCAAATGGTAATGTTCCGAACACAAGCACAAAATGGCCCATCGATATTTAGAAGCCTTTGGCCCAATCGTCATAAGATACGTTCTTGTCCCAGTTTAATGGCCCAACAAGCCCACATCCCATGACAAATGGATCCAAACGCGATGTTCCCAAACACAAGCATAAAAGAAAGGTACTGCAAACATAAAACAATAATTTCTATAGAGTGGCCCATCGATATTTCAGAAGCTTTTGGCCCAATCATCATAGGATACGAACTCGTCCTAGTTTAAATGGCCCAACAAGTTTGCATTTCTGACAAGAAATCTAACTACATCCAAATGAGGATGGTCCGCACAAGGAAATAGTTTGTATATGCCATATGACCCCGGTCTATATGTGGGTTTGCGGGAATGTCGACAAAGACTCTCGCTGGTGAAGGATTGCCCACAACTAGGTCTCCCCACTCAAGGGTTCGAGCGACCAAGTGAGCGCACCTTTTTTATACCTTACAGTACGTGCCAACGAGTTATGGTGTGTGACTGACTGTCAAATGGATTTCTCGTTGTAGATTCCCCAGATGGAGGGTGGAGCAAGGCTCTCTTAAGTACCCTAGCCTCTTAGGCTCTTATCGCTTGGTGACAGGAATAAACAACGAGTCTTCCAAATTAGTCCATCACAATAGGCCACAAGTAAGTGATTGTCTAGTGCCTTCACAGCTTTTCCTTATAGAAAGGTAGTGAATGAGGGAAGACACCAAACCATTAAATAGTCTTAAAAGTGCCTTTGATTAAACCCCTTTTAACCCACAGTAAACACAGTTAATTAAAGCACAAATCATAATATTACAAGACATTATTTCGGGGCCAATTCTCTATCCCCAAGGGAGTCGCCAGACTGTGGGACACAGAAACTGGGCGACGCATGATGTTCTAGGCTCGCGGCCTAGTTGGGAGTACGGAGTAGCCCGCGGGGGACTAAACGGAGAATAATGGAGTCGCCACCCGGTGTGAACCAGGAAAATGAGATTTAAGGCTGCACTCACCCTCGCAAGGGAAGACCTCAAACCGTGTTCAGAATGGTCCCTTACTTATGCCACTTGTAATAAAATGATTTATGCAATAATTTAGCCAAAGCCTAAACAACTTATTTCCAATGATAATTATATTTCTAAGTTCACATGCATGAAATTAATCATCACAACATACAACACATGAATCTCATGAACATATTTCGATCATATGATATGGAAAACTAAGAACAACCTAATCATGCTTGAGTACTATCTATGAATACATCAAATGGATAAATGCAGGAATACAAATAATATGATTGACTACATAATGCAAGAGAGATCACCCAAGAGTAATTATGCATGAAATATGATGAGACAGACTCAGTTCAGTGTGTGCACATTCGTGTAGCGTTCGTAAACGCGTTCGAACGGTAAACAGAAGGTTCGCGTTCGTGTAGCGTTTGATAACACGTTCGAACGGGACCAGACCTGATGATACAAAATGCATGATAAACAAAGAAAGTGCGTGCACAGTCGCGTAGCGTTCGAGAACGCGTTCGAAGGTAAACAGAAGGTTCGCGTTCGTATAACGTTCGAGGACGCGTTCGAACGAAACCAGACCTGATGCATGATGAAACTAAGAAACTATGTGTGCGTTCGCGTAGCGTTCGAGAATGCGTTCGAACGATAAACAGAAGGTTCGTGTTCGTGTAGCGTTCGAGAACGCATTCGAACAGAACCAGACCTGATGTATACAACACATACATAAACAAACAAATCCACAATGCAGGACCTTACGTATCCGATTGAACTCATCTCGCATCCAATCGAACATACACTATCCAGCGCGGCAAAGCATCGTGGTAAAGGATTTTAACCTCTCAAAATAGAGGACCTTTAATCGCACTTACTAAGCCCATGCGCAAACAACACAATACATATATAAAGAAGTAAAGACAACGATATCAGACTTCGTGTATCCGATTGAACATATCTCACATCCAATCGAATATACATCAACCGGCGCGGCAAAGCATCGTGGTAAAGGATTTTAACCCCTCAGAATAGGGGACCTTTAATCCAACTTACTAAGCCCATGCGCTCGATCACGTCATGCATATAAAAATAAGACAGTAATATCGGACTTCGTATACCCGATTGACACATCTTACATTCAACCGAATATACATCGATCGGCGCGGCAAAGCATCGTGGTAAAGGATTTTAACCCCTCAGAATAGGGGACCTTTAATCCAACTTACTAAGCCCATGCGTTCGATCACATCGTTACATAAACAAATAACATGCGGAAGTCAATAACGAATGACAAACAAATCAAAACAACATAAAACAAAATATGCGCCATTTACTCAAGTGGTACGTGGAGTTGTATCCCGAGTACAGATCATACTTACCGTCCATTCGGAATCGGCTATGAAATTTATGTCCGGGTTTCCATCCTATATACCACGAGAGGCGACACATTTTTCATTTTATTCAAGGGCCACAACATACATCATTTTACAATATATGCATATTTATCTACTCAAGGGCTACAACATGCATTTTAATATAGTAATCATGCGAACAAAACTCAATAAATAATAAAGATAAAACTGAAAACAATTGTGAAAAATACACTCAGGTCTAACCTTTTTTGCCGACTTTCAGACTTACGTTGCACGGAGATCGGAAGGGTTAAAGCTCCTCAACTTCTCCGGTTCACTGGTTTAGCATCTTAGCTCACTGTTTTGCTGTTTTGCTTGCCGTTTGACCTCCGTTTTGCTGCTGTTTTGACCTCTGTATCCTCTCTTACTGTTTCAGGTCTTTAAAGCTACTTTTTTTTGCATTTTTTAAGGGGTCTAAGGGCTGTATTTTTCGGTTGTTTAAGGAGGCTAAGGGTGCAGTTTTTTATGTAACTGTTTTAAGGATTTTAAAGGACTGTTTTGAGGTGTTTTTGAGGTGATATGGCTGCAGTTTTTGGGGCTGCTGTTTCGGTGTTTTAGTGGAATGTTTGAAGGTTTATTTTTTTCGGTGAAGTGAGGGTGGAGATGTAGAGAATTGTTTGTGTTGCTTCTTGTTGCTGTATGCGTAAGAGTGCTAGGGTTTCTTAGGCATGTATGGGCGTGAATTGTGAAAGATTGGAGGGGCGTTGGCTTTGGTTTTGGGGTGTTTATATAGACAAGGGCTAGGGCTTTGTCTTGTCTCACAAGGAAAGGATTGATTGATTGTGGGGGACAAATTTTGGTGAATTAGGAAGGTTGAATATTTGATTTATCTTGTTTAGGCATGATATTGGTTAAGTAAGGTACATAATATTTGTGATTTATCTTAATTAGGTATGATTTAATTTAAATATTTCTTTATTTAGTATATAATATTTTGGATTATGAAGTTACAATATTTTTAATTTGGTATAATTATATTTTATGTCTTATTTAATTTGGTAAATGACCTAATTAATATTTTTTTAGTTAATATTTAATTTAATTAATATTTAAGTTAATTTTGGTGTATTTAATTTATGGGCCATGGGCGTGTGGGCCTAGGTGGGTGTGGGCGTGGGCTTTGTCTTTGTAAGCTAGGTTTTGTGTTGGTTTGGTGAGTAGGTTTGGGCCAAGAGTGCTTTAAACGGACGTCCAACAAGTGAGCCCTGACGCTAAACAAGTGAATAAAAATCTAATGAAACACCGATTCCCTTCCGACGACCGTTTCCCCGCAATATCCTTAACTAGATCAATTTCGGTCATGAAACATTCAGAATTCGAAATTATTTTGTTCTTAAAGGTTGTAGATCTTTGAGTCTTCTTTAATATGGAACTTGAATCAGCTCAATCCGATATTGGAGTAAAATTTTATTCCCAAAATACAACAATTGTGCAAAACTGGAATTTCCGAAATTGTACTTCGTTAGAACGCCCTTTCAAGTTTTCCAATCTCCAAAATTTAATATGTCAAGTCAATTTTTGCCCTTATTTGACCCACATTTCGTCCTAAATTATTCCATTGAGTCCCAACATTATTTTATCTGTAAATAAACTAAAACACAATCAAAACGTTCATCAAACCGAGAAACTAAACAAAATATTAAGTAAAATGAGCGATAAATATGATATATATTTCCACTCATCAATCATCCGGAGTCAATGCTTAAGAGAAACTTGCCTGCAAAATTATCATGAGGTTCTTGATAGCAAGAAAATCTTCAAACACATGTCATCGTAATCAATAAGGTGTGTAACGTAATAATTGATAGCGGTTATAGTGAGAATTTTATGTCAAAAGTAATGTTGGTTGGTGTGATGGGACTTACGACAAAAACACATCTATTCTACCGATTCCGGGTTTCCATTACATCGTTACATAAACAAATAACATGCGGAAGTCAAGTAACGAATGACAAACAAATCAAAACAACATAAAACAAATATGCGCCATTTACTCAAGTGGTACGTGGAGTTGGTATCCCGAGTACAGATCATACTACCGTCCATTCGGAATCGGCTATGAAATTTATGTCCGGGTTTCCATCCTATACACCACGAGAGGCGACACATTTTTCATTTTATTCCAAGGGCCACAACATACACATTTTACAATATATGCATATTTATCTACTCAAGGGCTATAAACATGCATTTTAATATAGTAATCATGCAACAAAACTCAATAAATAATAAAGATAAAACTGAAAACAAGTGTGAAAAATACCCTCAGGTCTAACATTTGTTGCTGACTTTCAAACTTACGTTGCACGGAGATCGGAAGGGTTAAAGCTCCTCAACTTCTCTGGTTCACTGGTTTATCATCTTAGCTCACTGTTTTGCTGTTTTGCTTGCTGTTTGACCTCCGTTTTGCTGTTGTTTGACCTCTGTATTCTCTGCTTACTATTTCAGGTCTTTAAAGCTACTATTTTTTTGCGTTTTTAGGGGGTCTAAGGGCTGTATTTTTCGGTTGTTTAAGGAGGCTAAGGGTGCAGTTTTTTATGTAACTATTTTAATGATTTTAAGGACTGTTTTGAGGTGTTTTTCGGTGATATGGCTGCAATTTTTGGGGCTGCTGTTTCGGTGTTTTAGTGGACTGTTTTGAAGGTTTATTTTCGGTGAAGTGAGGGTGGATATGAAGAGAATTGTTTGTGTTGCTTCTTGTTGCTGTATGCGTAAGAGTGCTAGGGTTTCTTAGGCATGTATGGGCGTGAATTGTGAAAGATTGGAGAGGGCGTTGGCTTTGGTTTTGGGTTGTTTATATAGACAAGGGCTAGGGCTTTGTCTTGTCTCACAAGGAAAGGATTGATTGATTGTGGGGGACAAATTTTGGTGAATTAGGAAGGTTGAATATTTGATTTATCTTGTTTAGGCATGATATTGGTTAAGTAAGGTATATAATATTTGTGATTTATCTTAATTAGGTATGATTTAATTTAATGTTTTCTTTAATTTAGTATATAATATTTTGGATTAGGAAGTTACAATATTTTAATTTGGTATAATTATATTTTATGTCTTATTTAATTTGGTAAATGACTTAATTAATATTTTATTTAGTTAATATTTAATTTAATTAATATTTAATTTAATTTGGGTGTATTTTAGGGGCCATGGGCGTGTGGGCCTAGGTGGGTGTAGGCGTGGGCTTTGTCTTGGTAAGCTAGGTGTTGTGTTGGTTTGGTGAGTGGGTTTGGGCCAAGAGTGCTTTAAACGGAGGTCCAACAAGTGAGCCTGACGCTAAACAAGTGAATAAAAATCTAATGAAACACCGATTCCCTTCCGACGACCGTTTCCCGCAATATCATTAACTAAAAAGGTAGTGCCTCCAACTGAGACTCATCATCGGGTTTCACATGAAAAAATGCAATGCCTACACCAGGGAAAGTCATTAAGGTAGGAGCGGGTTTGGAAGAAAACCTGAAGCATGATCTCCCAAAGCTTTTAGAGCGGTATGCAGATATTTTTGCTTGGGGGCATAGTGACATTTCCGGGATAGACCCCAATTCGTCAGCCACCATTTAGCAGTGGATCCGACTCACAAGCCGGTCAAGTAAAAAAGAAGAATATTAAACCAATAGCGCTACGAGACGGCAGCGGCCGAGGTGGAGGGATTGTTAAAGGCTGGATTCATCAGAGAGGTAAAATACCCGGAGTAGGTCTCGAATGTGGTTTTAGTAAAGAAACCTAGTGGGAAGTGGAGGATGTGTGTAAACTTCTCTGACCTTAATAAGGCTTGCCCAAAAGATAGTTTCACACTCCCGAAAGTAGATCAACTGGTGGATTCAACTACATGTCATGGACTGCTCAGTTTCATGGATGCCTTTTCGGGATATAACCAGGTAAAATGCATCCCGGGGATGAAGACAAGACAACTTTCATCACGGATCAGGGGCTGTACTGTTGTAAGGTGATGTCTTTCGGCTTGAAGAATGTGATGCCACATTTCAAAGGTTGGTAAACAAAGTCTTTAAGCCCCTCATCGGCAAAAACATGCAAGTGTATGTTGATGACATGATAATGATGACCATGGAACCAGAGGGACATTTGGCCGACCTCTCAGAAACTTTTGAGCTGGTGAGAAGTATGGCATGAGGCTGAACCCAGAGAAGTGTGCATTCGGTGTAGCATCCTGAAAGTTTCTGGGGTAAATGGTAAGTGTGCGAGGAATAGAGGCTAACTTGTAAAAAATCCAAGCAATTCTGGATTTGAAATCTCCCAGGACAGTCAAAGAGGTACAGAGCTTGACGGGCCGAGTGGCTGCACTAAACCGGTTCATATCTCGTGCAACCGAAAAATGTCACCCATTTTTCATGTTGGTCAAGAAGATTAAGAAAAATGTTAGCTGGACGGCAGAATACGAGGAATCCTTCATGTAGCTCAAGCAGTACTTAGCCAAACCCCCGCTTTTGGCAAAACCGATCCCGGGTGAGATTTTATTCTTGTATTTAGCTGTTTCTAAATATGCTGTGAGCTCAGTGCTAGTGTAGGAGGCCGATAATATCCAAAGACCGGTGTATTACATTAGCAAAGCCCTGCTGGATGCAGAGACAAGATATCTGGTTCATGAACTGGTGGCACTGTCCTTAGTCACGGCTGCGAGAAAGTTGCGACCTTACTTTCAAGCTCATCATTCGGTGTATATACCGACCACCCCTTAAGGTAGATCCTACATAAGGCAGAGGTCTCGAGCCGGTTAGTAAAGTGGTCGGTGGAGTTGAGTGAGCACGACATTTCTTATTTTCCGAGAGTAGCGATAAAAGGGCAGGCTCTAGCAGATTTCATGGCCGAGTTTACTGGGCCCCAGATTTTAGAAATTTCAGAGACTAGGTGGGAGTTATCTGTGGACAGTTCTGTTAGTACGCAAGGTTGTGGGGCTTACAGAGTAGTGAAGGCGAATAAGTGGTCTATGCCTTAAGATTTGCTTTCGAGGCCACCAATAATGAAGCAGAGTATTAGGCCATTTTGGCCGGATTGAGGTTGTGCATGGCAGTGGGCGTCCGAGATGTGATCGTGAAGAGCGACTCCCAGCTGGCCATCCAGTAGCTGAGGGATGAATTTTAGGCTAGAGAGCCTAACATGGCGGCCTATATGGCCAAGGTAAAGAAGTTGGCCGGAGAAATGGGTAGTGTGTAGTTCGAGCAGGTCGGTCGGGAAAGTAACCATCAAGCAGACTCGTTAGCCCGGCTGGCGTCCTCCATTAAATCAGATAAGCCCAGAACCATCCCTTTGATTTGTCTGTAGGAATGAAGTATTAGTAAATCAGAGGTAATGGAAGTAGAGGTAGGAGAGGAGGCCTCGTGGATGGACCCAATCAAGAAATACTTGGAGACTGTGGAGACGTTTGAAGACAAGAAGGAAGTAAGAAAGTGAGGTACCGAAGCTCCAAATTTTGTCTGATAGAACGAGTGTTATACCGAATGGGGTATACTGTGCCGCTTTTGAGATGCCTCGTAGTAGAGGAGGCCGATTACGTGCTTCGAGAAATTCACGGAGGCATTTGTGGAAGTCACGCCGGGGGGCAATCCATTGTGTATAAGGCGTTGAGACAGAGATTCTACTGGCCGACCATGCACCAGGATGGGATGAAGTGTTGGACAATTATGACCCATAGCATTACTATTTGTACAGAATATGGTGTTGTCGTACAAATTAACTATGTGACAAAAGAAATTGCTCTTTTATCATTTGTAATTAGATTACCAAGATATATAAATGATAAAAGTCCATATGATTAGTTCCGAATTAATAAGACATGAGACAGTATTAATCCACTAAGGTTTAATCATTAAATATCCATAGTCGTAGTATTATCGAGACTGGACATCGATAATGCGGAATAGACTAGTATTGCACTTGTGCGCGTTGTGGGAGCATAACGACATAGTTCATATATTTAAGTATTGGAAACTTATGCAAGTGTGATAGGAGGTTGTGTTTACCGATGGTACGGAAACAGCTGCGCTCTGGATAGACCCATCAGAATCTCATTGGTAGTATAACTATGTGTCTATGGGAGTCCGAATCAGGGTAGGTGTATTTGGTCTTAACCTGAGACTTGCATCGCTAATACTTGCGACAATTAGTATACTTTGGTTTTGGTTGTCCGGGGCATTAACAGGTTATGTGTACGCCTCTTCTAGGTATACTGAGAATCTTAGTGTATTGGGTGTGATGTCAAAATGGAAGTATCACTTCAGTCATATGGAGATGATAATCACGTAGGATACAGAACTAGTACTCTTAAGTATTGTTGTCATCGGGATAATATGACTAGGTCATGTTTATCCGATTATAGAGACTAGTTACCAGAGATCCGTACGGGGCAGACACAATTCCAGCCCCAGGCTTAGCATGTGACATTCGATACTGGATCGCTATATGCAATACTACATATACTACGCCTGATATAGATTACATATTCCTTAAAAGAATATTTCTGGAGAATTGGGTAGGCACGGTGTTTTGCTAAAAGCCAACCATGTCTTGTAAATCGATAAGTGTTGGGTTTCTCTAAGGTTCCAAGGATCATTATCAAGCAAGAAACACATATGTGAATACATCAAAGAAGTTGCGGAATACTTACATTGAGCGGTTGAGCGATGCGACGAAGAACAAAACTTTGTATGCCCTTTGAAGCTCCATGAGGCTCTCGGCTTTGGCAGTTTTGTCCTCCAAGAATTCGGCCATCTTGGTCCTCCAAGCTCCAAGCTTTTGTGTTGTGATTCCAAGCTCACAAGTGCGGTTCCCTATCACATTCTCAAGACCACGAATGTGTGCTAGCACTAAGGAATTTTTGCCACAAAAATTTCCTTTAGCTTCCTACAACTCTCGGCAAAATGCAGTGAAAGAAGAGGAAGAATGCCCCTTGGGCGAGAGAGAGGGAAGAAGAAGAAAGAGAAGGTGTTGGTAGTTGGATGATTTGTGTTCTAATACACTTAATGAATTTCAAAATTCATTTTCCAATTCATTTGCTTTCCAAAAGTCAAGCCAATTAAAGCCACAACCACTCCCATCAATCAATCAAGTGACAAGTTGTCACATCACTCAAAGTGACATGTGATTTGACGCTTGATGTGACTAATGATTTGACGCTTGATGTGACTTGTGGGCCGCACTTAAATTCGCAATGCGAGTGCGCCCGCAAACAACTCCCGGGCTCGGGTTCGCAAATTCCAAATTAACGAATTTTCCGTTGCGACGTAATTAAATAATTATGCCTAGCAAAATCACTATTCACGTCGCTAACGAATTAATTCTAAATTAACTCGTTCGCCCGAATTAAAATCTAATTTCAATTCCGCGTCGAAATCCAATTTCGTATCATATATCGAATATATTATTTTATCGATTAATTCCAAATTAATCGTTCTCTCTCTTTAATTAATATTTTATCCCAGATAAAATATCTCCGTAATTAATCCCAGATTAATTTTCTCTCTTATAATTAATCCCAGATTAATAAAGTGCGAGTCATACGTCATCGGTGAATCTTCGGGAAGCGACCCATGAGATCCCCGGATATGTTGGTAGTAAATTCGGTCGTCGAACTATCCGAACACGTATGAACCTAGTACTACGTTTTTACCGATTTACAAGACAAGGTTGGCTTCTAGCAAAGCGCCATGCCTACCCAATTCTCCAGAAATATTCTTACAGGAATATGTGATCTATATCAGGCGTAGTATACGTAGTATTACGTATTTCGATCCAGTATCGGATGTCACGTGCAAGGCCTGGGGCTGGAAATGTGTCTGCCCAGTACGAAGCACATATCGGATCTTTGGTAACTAGTCTCTATAATCGGATAAACATGACCTAGTCATAATATCCCGATAGCTATAGTATATAAGAGAACAAGTTCTGTATCCTACGTGATTATCATCTCCACTATGACTGGAGTGATACTTCCATCTCGACATCACACCCAACACACTACGATTCTCAATATACCCAGAAGTGGCGTACACAGAACTTGTTAAAGCCCTGGACGACCAAAACCAAAGTATATTGATTGTCGTAAGTATTAGCGGTGCAAGTCTCAGGTTAAGACCAAATACACCTACCCTGATTCGGACTTCCATAGACACATAGTCATATACAATGGAATCCTGATGGGTCTATCCAGAGCGAAGCTGTTTTCCCGTACCATCGGTAAAACACAACCTCCTACTACACTTGCATGAGTATCCTATACCCAAATATATGAGAACTATGTCCGTTATGCCCTCACAACGCGCACAAGTGTAATACTAGTCTTTTACGCATTATCGATGTCCAATCTCGATAATACACTGACTATGGATATTTAATGATTAAACCTTCGTGGATTGATACTGTCTCATATCATCTCAATCCGAACTAATCATATGGACCTTTCATCATTTATACATCTTGGTAATCTAATTAAAAATGATGAAAGAGCAATTTCCTTTGTCACATAGATAATTTGTA
The DNA here is from genome assembly GCA_019454045.1 of Zanthoxylum bungeanum. Taxonomy (NCBI): domain Eukaryota; kingdom Viridiplantae; phylum Streptophyta; class Magnoliopsida; order Sapindales; family Rutaceae; genus Zanthoxylum; species Zanthoxylum bungeanum. Next base: position 51,007 of record SKCR01037705.1, read on the forward strand.
CAACAACACCATGATCTGTTCAAATAGTGACGCTATGGGTCATAATTGTCCAACAATCTCCCACTTGGCCTATAGCCAGTCACTCAAGTGTCCTACACCCGAACTATGTACAGTTCGCTCAAACTGCTGAGGAAAGACTTTCGTCAGCGGATTTGCATGACTATCATCTGATGCGATTTATTCGATCATCATATCGCCACGATGTATGATCCGAACGAATCAGATGAATATTTGAAGTATTTATCTGGATCGTTGATGAGACCATTAATTCTTTAGCCTGCGCTGTAGCCTAGCTCAGCTGCTAACAGAAATACTCCTAATCTGATTAGGATTATTATCGACCCAAATGACTTCTATTGCTGCCTCAGCTGCAGCAATAATCCACTTTTGTTGTTTATTCGGTAACAGTATCTTGATTGGAAGATTTCCAGCTCACTGTTCCGTTATTCAAACTTTATAGTACCGTTGTTATGACTCATAATCGATTTATCGGTTAGGAAACTTGCAGCAGTGAACCCAGTCACTTCAAGTTCTCATTCTCCATAGTATAAGAAAGCATCCTTAGTTCATCTAAGATACTAAATAATGTTCTTAACATCAATCCAGTGACTATCACTTGGATTGGCCTGATTGTGACTCCATATGCTCAAAGCGTATGAGACACCAAGTCGCGTACATTTATTTTAATGTACGATTTCTCGGAGAGTATTAACAACTTTTAGATCTATCCCAGTAGATCTTTATTCCTAGGATAAAGGTTGTCTCTCCCAAGAATTCTAGTGAGAATTTTCATGAAAGCCAAGCTTTCACCGATTTTATTATGGGAATATCATTTCCAAGAAGTGATATGTCATATTACTTAGGATATTCATTGTCAGTGCACTCCCATTAACCTCCTTATATACACAAGAATCATTTTTGTTTTGAATTAAATCATATACCATTATGATTACATCAAAGCGATAATTCCAAGAATGCTATGCTTGCTTCAATCCATCCATGGATCAAATTAACCTGCAAACCTTGTTTGCTAGTTTTGGTACGATAAAACCGTCAGGATGTTTTAAACATCCTCCAAAAGGTTTCCGTTAAGGAAAGCGGTTTTGGCATTCAGCTGCCATATTTCATGAATGAAATATGCAACATCAGCAAGCATTATCCAAATGGATTTAACCATGGCAACTGGTAAAAGGTTTCGTCGTAATCGACACAATGTTGATAACGATACCTTTTCGCTACAAGCCCAGTTTAGTACGTTGGTATGTTGCCTTCCATGTATGTCTTCCTTGAAGACTTTTATAGTACCAATAGGCACAATGCCTTGCGGTACATCAACTAGTGTCTAAACATAGTTGGTATACATAAGATCCATTTCAGACTTTATGGCATTTTGCCATAATAGGGAGTCGATACCTTGTATCACTTCCTCATACGTAGTCAGTTCGTATTCCTCAATAAGATTGACATCTTTATGAGGTGAGATCAGAAACCCATACCCCAGGTTGTTTTCTGACTCTCTCCGACTTACGTGGTTCTTGTGTATTCGAAGATTATTGGTATAGTTTCATCCTTGATGAACTATTTGTGTTCCATTAAGGACTCGGTGCCTGGAACAGTATTACTTTGATTTTCATCGAGTTTTACTTTCCTCCCACTTACCACTGCTTATAGGTATTCCTCTTAGGAAAACCGCATGGCGAGCAACAATTACATTGTTCTCTTGTGAGATGTATAAGTACTATACTTTGGTTTCCCTAGGATAACCCACAATTAGGCACTTATCCGATTTGGGTTCTAGTTTGGTATCATCCAAACATATGCCTAACATTCCTAAATATTCAGGAATGAGAAAACCCAGTCTCTTTCCTGTTCATATCTAATATGAAGTCTGTCTAACAGATTTTATGGAACCTTATTCAAAATAAGTTATGCACTGTTAAATGCGTATCCGTTGAAGGAAATGGTAGCTCAAAGCGACTTATGATTAACCTTATCATGTCCAACAAGATTCGGTTTCTCTGCTCGGACACACCGTCAAATTGACGTGTTCCGGGAGGAGTCTTCATTGAAAGAATACTATACTCTTTCAAGTATACGAGAAACTTATTGCTTAAGTATTTTCATCATGGTCCAACCGTGATGGTTTTACACTTTAGCCGATCTGTTTGTCTATTTCGTGTCGAAACTGTAAAAGTTTTCGATTTGTGTTTCGAAAGAAACACATAACCATAACGCGATGCCACATCCGTAAAGGTCACGAAATATTCATATCCACCTCTAGCCTAGCTAGACATGGGCCCACTTACGTCACTATGAACCATAGCTTACAGATCGATGGCATTTACACTTTTACCAAGTAAAAAGTACTTTAGGCACTTTGCCCAATATACTAGATTCGTAGACTTTATTTGGTTAGAATCAAATTTGTCCTAGTACCCACTCTTCGAAAGTGTGGATATACGAGTCTTGTTAATTGTGCCCCAGACAATAATGCCACAATTAAGTTTCAACTGATTTACTCAGTTTGAGCTATTTGTTTGTCATGTTATATGTTTGAGATTCTTTTATATTCAAAATATAAATACTGTTATTCACATCTAATGTGTTTATCTCAATATCATCTTTATATAATAAAACACTTTAGTGTTCTAGAATATAAAGGTATATCCGCAACGGATTAAACCCTGATATAGAGATAATGTTTCTAGTCAAACTAGTTACATTGTAATCGTTTCCTAATTTAAGTACACACCCGAAGGTTAGTTCCTAAACTTAGGTATCTACGGTTAAAACAGCGACTTTCGTCCCGTTTCCGATTCGCAGATAAATCTCAACTGAAGTCAGTATCCTGCTAAAGAGCAGATTCTGCACACCAGTACATATATTTATGTACCACACTCAGTATCTAAAATCTAATTTTAATACTAGTTGCGAACATCTTTATGACAAACATATTTGAAGTCGGAGCCTTGCCTGTTCTTCAATTCCTTCATGTCTGCCTTGTCCATACGGCAGTCACGCTTCCGTGTCCCCGTTTGCCACAATTTAGGCAGACATCTTGGGATATGTCATTTGTCTTCCCAGAAGATTATAATGACTTTGCCTTTGCCCTTTTTCACATTCCAGAAGCCTTTGGCCAAGCCTTGGCCTTCTAGAATGTCGAAGTAAGATGCGCCTTGCGCTTCTTGCCTTATTGCAAACTTTGACTTTGTCTCCTTGAGAATAGCCACTAACTCTCCAAGAGTTTACTATTGCAATTTAGTACTTCTAAGATCTAAAGATAGATCTATGAAGATCCTTCAATTTCATTATCATACTATAAGGATCTAATCCTCATTTCTGACTAAGAAATTAAGGTGTCTATTTGGCAAGCTTAATGGATTAAGCACTAAAGTTATCATCACATGAATATTCCAAATATCATGTTCTACTTATCTGCTTAACTCCGGGTTTAGGCTTAAGATGTTATTTTATCAAATAAAGTAACTTCTTAGTTTTCAGGACTATCCTGATTCATTATTCCCAATTTGAAAATTAAAGTCGTTTAAATACATTTTCACCCAAGATTATGTTGTAAGCACTAATCTTTCAATTTTATCTTGATTCTAATAGTTCAACTATTTAATCAACGATTTTAGGTAATATTTATTATAATGATTACTATAGTCCAACTATTTAATCAACTATAATTTAATAGGTTAAATTCAATTATATTGATTACTATCATCCAATTATAAAATCAACTATAATTGAAATAGTTTGAATACCGTCCAACTGTTTATTAAAACAACATTAATTATTAGTCCAACTAATATATTAATTTATTTGACGAAATATTTGAAATGAGCGCGTATGGCAAGTAACTAAACGAATATTGCAAATTTAATACTTGCCTCTCACTATTTTTCGGTGAGCCTCTAACCCTCTGTGGAGTACTCGGGAAACCTTGTTTCCTAGTGGGCTAGGATCCCGTTAAATAACACACAATCTTGACTTTGGCCAACAAATTGTATGATAATTAACTAGGTAGATCTCTAAGATCAATTGGATCCCATCCAATTCCTAGATCCAGTAGGTGGACATCCAAGTCCGAAACATATCTTATATATGCCAATATATCCAATATATTGCCTAACCTTTTTCCTCTGAATCAACTAAGCATTGGCTTTGGCACAACAAACTTAGTGATCCCAGTTAAGCGGAACCCATTGACCATGGAAAGCTTCGTAATCAATGTCGATGGACAAGAAGTGATCTTGACTTTGGCCAACAAATCACAACTTGGACAAGACACCAATATGGAACAAAGCCTTCATAATTCAAACACATCCTCGACGGGCAAAGGCCTTGACTTTGGCCAACAAACCAATGCCAGTCTTGGATCTTGAGTAAGAATCACTCAATGGAAGGAAAAACACTTAATATTTTGTGAGGGTTTTTCGCGTGCAAATTGGCAACCAATTTATTATCTTTGTTAAGGTCTCATCATCATACACCCTTAAACATTCATTCTAAACACATAATAAGGTGCATATAAATAAATATAATAATGATATACGGATGGATACTTAAACATTGTTCCTAGAACAAATCTCTCCATTTCCTCTCTCCCCACTAGCACATGTATACCATCATCCCTGGTTATTATAGCGAGTTGCGTGAATTTTATTTCCGAGCATGAGGTCCATTATTTATTGTAAAATTGGACTTTTTCAAGAGACTGATTGTAAGATAATAATAATTTAACTTGAAGGGTGAAATAGCAAATTACCAACTAGTAATAATTAAACTTGAAAGACTAGATTGTAATTTACCACCTAGAATAATGAAATCTGGATATTTTATTTTGATATACACGTGTCTCATTTACACAAAATGTATTACAATAAATACACATATTTATTTATTACACACACACGTGGGTTATTTTTAAACACACAAAGTTAGTCAACACACACAGCCAATATATCACACAGCACAAGCACACACGAAAAAAAAAAAAAAAAGAATGAGAAACATCGAGGGAGATCGAGAAGAAGGAAGAAAGCCGAGAGAGAGAAAGAGAGAAAAGCCGAGAAGAAGAGATGATTGGAAAAGAAGAACTGAGCAGGTAGAGAAAGAGAGATGACCAGCTCCGGCCATGGCTGGCCGTGTCTCCAGCGCCAGCGAGCCTCCGATATGGTGGCAGTGAACAAAACCCAGCGCGAGAGAGAGAGAGAGGAGCAGCAGAGAACCGAGAGAGTCCAGGAGAGATTAGGAATCGTGAGGCAGAAGAAGGAGAAAGTAAGTAGACTATGACCATGGTGTAATATCCCAGATTTTCAGAACTGTTCCAGGAGATTCCCGGGCGATTGTTTTAGTCTTGGATCGTGATAATGTTGAGAATAAGAGTTCGAACTATGTTATATGAGTTGGAATAATGGATTATGAATTTTAGTCGCGTTGGAAAACGCGTGGGATCAAAAGCCGGTTACGCGATTTTCGTATAATGCGTAAAGTTTCTGGTTTTGGACACGAACAGGGCAAACGAACTCCGATCGAGCTGATTTTTGGACCATTGGACTCGTTTTTCCGATACGAACAACTTTCGTGTTGAACACTTTTCGAGAATCGCATCAGAAGGGCTCCGAAATTGCGAATTTCTAAAGAGTTCTAGAACAAGGACTGATTTGTAATTTTCCAGGGACCGAAATGATATTTTCCGGACTAGTATATAAAGCCTCATAGTTTCGGTAAATTGCAGAATTGAAAACCTTCCTAATCTCCCTCACCCGCACCCTCACGCCCTTTGAAGGAGTTGGAGTTGCCGGCGGCAGTTCCGGCCACCCCAGGCCGGTGCACCGGTGCCGATCGAACCGCCGGACCTCGGCGCACATCTGGGTGGCAGGCGGCGACGCAGTTGACGCCGGCAGTAGCGGCGGCGAGTGGAAGAAGAGGCGTACGGTGGGTTTGTCGATCCCGACTCGTCGGGCCGTTTCAAGAGCCGTGCCACCCGCCAAATCGAAGCCCTCGACGAGTACTACAAGTGTGCGGAGACGGATTTGCCGAACAGCGGCCGGAATTACGCGAAACGAGGAGAAAAGCGTCGGTGAACAGTAAACCCATGTTGAACGGTAGCTCCGATCGGAATTCCGTCGACACCAGCGCGTTCGTATGGCCGGTGGGAGTCCGAATATGGCCTCGGAATTTCGGTACGACTCTCCGTTTAGAATTTGTTATTTTAAAGTTTACAGTTTTATATTCGGATGTTTCCAGTAGTTCCGTAGTGTAGCGAATTAGTATAAAATGAATTGGATATGTTTTAATATGTTAAAACGATAAATGTGGTAGCATCCGAAGAGTAGCGGATTAGATTTGATCGATCCGGTAAAATTAGCGAGTTTCCGGTAAAACGGAGTTTCTCGCGCGATTGAGCTTAGATGACCGTAGCCTTGGGTGAGATATAAATATGATATTGCGAGGGTAATTGAGTAATTCCGGATTAGTTCGGAGGGTTCGAGACCCTTCCGTAGCGTTTGCGGAAACTTTTCCGCAAGTTTTGCCGCAAACGCGTAAAATGAGAATATGAGCTATCTAGTTAGTTCAGAATAATATAGAAAGACATATTACAGTAATGAAGCTTAAACCGTAGAGTCGGTGAGGATTCGTGTATTCCGGGAGCGTCCGAAAGTTTATATAGATGAGTAGAAAGTTCCGCAATTAGCGGTTCTGACATGTGTTGTTATTTGTTTTGACAGATCGGACCGGGATTATGAGTGTCCGCCAAGCCAGGTAAGTAATCCATGCGGTGAATGATTGAAATGCTTGCTTGTGTGTATAGTATTAGTATACTTGGGTTTGGGGGTTGTAGAAAACTACACCCTAGGGATTGGGATTAATGTTATAAATGAATTAAATGTAGATATATTCGTAATAAAATATGTTATGGGGAAATGCGAGAATGCTAGAAAGACTAGTAGGTATGTATATGTGTAAGCATGGAATATGGAGATTGGGGTAATAACACATAATGAGCATATTGCAGAAGTTAGCTAAGTAAACTCGATTATTGAATACGAATGCAAGTTTAGGTAACAGTATGACATGATGAGGTATGAAAAGTTTATTTGGCAATGTTTATAGTTTATGGGTGTGAAGAGTGGTATGTAAGTTATGTAATTGATAATGGTAAAGTATGATTGTTCCTATAAGTATACAAACATTTGATCAAGTGTAAACATAGGTTTGACGTTTGTGAGATTATGTGATGATAAATTGGCATATGATTATATATATATATGAATAGTGCTATATATATTATATGAATATTGAGATATGTGAGTATGTAAATGACGATACGATTATGTCTATAATAATGTGAGATGAAAACGTGTTATATGTTAACATGTGATGTGTGTATATGAGTTATGGAATTATTGAGTTGACATGAGAAATGTATGTGCATATTGGTATGTTATGATTTTCAAAGCTGAGTTAAATTTAAGAATATTTTCGAAATCCAAAGTGATTTAAAGAAGAGTTTTCAGATGCTTTTGGAAAGAAATGTACTTCAGAAAACGTCTCTTATAGTTTTAACATACGAAATATGATTTTATGGTTTTACGGGGCATGAGGGAAGAACTCACCCCAGTATGTAACTTATACAGAGATGGAATTGACGGATAGAGACATGTGCACATGTAGAGGACTAGGGGGACGGCGATACGTAACGCCCCTAGATCCTAGTTTATGAGACAGGATGGCGGCATAGGATCGTGTACCTGATCTCCAGTCCAGAGCTTGGGCGGTAGCATAGATTTGCAACCCCAGTTCTAGTTGTGGCTTGGGGGACGGCGATACGTAACGCCCCAAGACCACTAGTTTCAGGGCAGGTATGGCATGCTTTGGGGGACGGCGATACGTAACGCCCCAATGTCATGGATTTGCATATCTAGCTCTAGGGCGTATGGGGGGACGGCGATACGTAACGCCCCTATGCGCCAGTTTTCAGAAGATACCCCAAATACAGTTTACAGTTTTCAGAAAGAGCTTTTCCAGAAAGAGAAAGTAAAAGTAAGGTTTTCAGCAAAGGATTTTCAGAAAGAAACTTTTAGATAATAGTTTTTCAGAAAGAGTTTTCAAAGAGTATTTTCTAAAAAGCATAGCATGTTAAAGTTTTATATAGTATACACGACGTGCATATGAATTATATATGTTAGTAATTCATCTGAGATGCATATAGTTAACATTGAAGCATGATTACATATATATATTTGTGATTAAAGCCTATGTGTATTATACGTTCACATGGAAGGAACAATTGTTATGATATTGCAGTATGATCATATGGTTTTATATACATATTTATGTGGCTGATTTTAATCTGTTGGATGTTTAATAGAAAGAATATTTTAATAAACCGATTTGATGATATTTCAATGATATCAAAGAAAGATAGTTATAATAAAAGTTGGAACTAGATTAGAAACAAGTTTATAGAAAAGTGGAAAAATATCAGAGTAACACAGTGGGAACGTAATAGGACTTGACACAGTAGATGGAACTACGAAAACCGATGACTAGATTATGGATGTTAGAAAGTATAAACAAGAAACATGATTAAGTTTATGTATAGTTAGTTAGAGAGGATAAGTAATTTATAACATGTCTACTAATACAGATCAATAATTCATAACTTGTTTGTGTTTGATACTTAAGATATGAGCATGATTACTTACTGAGTCATTATGACTCACATCAAAACAGTTTGTTAGTTTTGCAGGTCTGTAGCTGACATACTTGGTCAGTATGTTTTCTGTGAAGACAGTGGATCGCCCCATTTGCAGTCAAGAGCATTTCGAGTCCTGGGTCAAGTTGGGTCATCACGACACCTTGTTGTGTATTTACAATTGCAATTGCATTTCATTGTATTAGTCATGTAATAGCATAGTTTATTTTGAGTTCTGGCCGGAGGCCAAGTATTTGCATTTGTTCTTTGAGTTCAGGCCTGAGGCCTTTATTTTGTGTTTCCGGCCTGAGGCCGAGATTGTTGTGTTTTTGTTGTTTGTGGATGCTGGCCCAGGCCAGGTTGCATGATGTTACGAATACATCATGCCGAAATTTCGTTAGGTTCAGAGGCTTATGGAGGTGGGTTTAGCCCGTCTCCTGCCGGTAGCATCCTGGCCTAGGCGGGATGTTACAAAGTTGGTATCAGAGCATGGTTTAAGAGTCGGAGTCAGTAGCATGGTCTAGAAGTCAGTGACTGCAATTGTGGGGATCCAACTGTCGGAGATTGTCTTCAGTTTGGTAAAGACCACGTTGGTCTTTGTATGTATTTTCTATGATAGTTTGATATGATTTGATTCTACTATTCAGTGCTTTGCTTGTTTGATTTTGAGTCCATGGGTGACTCATTTGTTGTACATGGTTTAAATTATTTCCGTATGAGAGGAGATTAGTTTAAGTCAGTGCTCTTACGACCCTTTTTAATCAGAGAATTAGTAAGAATGGGATAGTGTCGGTATAGGGCCCTTGTGAGGCCAAAGGATTCGAGATCAGAACCAGAACAGTACACCTAGAGATGAGAATCAGACCAGTATAGTCAGTTTAAAGCCGTGGATGAGCCATTATGGATTCTAGTTTATAGATAGCGGTTAGTTCACAGTTGAGATAGAGAAGTTATATCAAAGAAGTATAGAGTAAGATAGTTTCCTCACTTTCGACCAGGTTCGGATCAGCAGTTATAGGGACGGAGAAATTTCGAGGACGAAATTTTTGTAAGGAGGGGTGAATGTAATATCCCAGATTTTCAGAACTGTTCCAGGAGATTCCCGGGCGATTGTTTTAGTCTTGGATCGTGATAATGTTGAGAAATAAGAGTTCGAACTATGTTATATGAGTTGGAATAATGGATTATGAATTTTAGTCGCGTTGGAAAACGCGTGGGATCAAAAGCCGGTTACGCGATTTTCGTATAATGCGTAAAGTTTCTGGTTTTGGACACGAACAGGGCAAACGAACTCCGATCGAGCTGATTTTTGGACCATTGGACTCGTTTTTCCGATACGAACAACTTTCGTGTTGAACACTTTTCGAGAATCGCATCAGAAGGGCTCCGAAATTGCGAATTTCTAAAGAGTTCTAGAACAAGGACTGATTTGTAATTTTCCAGGGACCGAAATGATATTTTCCAGATTAGTATATAAAGCCTCATAGTTTCGGTAAATTGCAGAATTGGAAAACCTTCCTAATCTCCCTCACCCGCACCCTCACGCCCTTTGGAGGAGTTGGAGTTGCCGGCGGCAGTTCCGGCCACCCCAGGCCGGTGCACCGGTGCCGATCGAACCGCCGGACCTCGGCGCACATCTGGGTGGCAGGCGGCGACGCAGTTGACGCCGGCAGCAGCGGCGGCGAGTGGAAGAAGAGGCGTACGGTGGGTTTGTCGATCCCGACTCGTCGGGCCGTTTCAAGAGCCGTGCCACCCGCCAAATCGAAGCCCTCGACGAGTACTACAAGTGTGCGGAGACGGATTTGCCGAACAGCGGCCGGAATTACGCGAAACGAGGAGAAAAGCGTCGGTGAACAGTAAACCCATGTTGAACGGTAGCTCCGATCGGAATTCCGTCGACACCAGCGCGTTCGTATGGCCGGTGGGAGTCCGAATATGGCCTCGGAATTTCGGTACGACTCTCCGTTTAGAATTTGTTATTTTAAAGTTTACAGTTTTATATTCGGATGTTTCCAGTAGTTCCGTAGTGTAGCGAATTAGTATAAAATGAATTGGATATGTTTTAATATGTTAAAACGATAAATGTGGTAGCATCCGAAGAGTAGCGGATTAGATTTGATCGATCCGGTAAAATTAGCGAGTTTCCGGTAAAACGGAGTTTCTCGCGCGATTGAGCTTAGATGACCGTAGCCTTGGGTGAGATATAAATATGATATTGCGAGGGTAATTGAGTAATTCCGGATTAGTTCGGAGGGTTCGAGACCCTTCCGTAGCGTTTGCGGAAACTTTTCCGCAAGTTTTGCCGCAAACGCGTAAAATGAGAATATGAGCTATCTAGTTAGTTCAGAATAATATAGAAAGACATATTACAGTAATGAAGCTTAAACCGTAGAGTCGGTGAGGATTCGTGTATTCCGGGAGCGTCCGAAAGTTTATATAGATGAGTAGAAAGTTCCGCAATTAGCGGTTCTGACATGTGTTGTTATTTGTTTTGACAGATCGGACCGGGATTATGAGTGTCCGCCAAGCCAGGTAAGTAATCCATGCGGTGAATGATTGAAATGCTTGCTTGTGTGTATAGTATTAGTATACTTGGGTTTGGGGGTTGTAGAAAACTACACCCTAGGGATTGGGATTAATGTTATAAATGAATTAAATGTAGATATATTCGTAATAAAATATGTTATGGGGAAATGCGAGAATGCTAGTAGGTATGTATATGTGTAAGCATGGAATATGGAGATTGGGGTAATAACACATAATGAGCATATTGCAGAAGTTAGCTAAGTAAACTCGATTATTGAATACGAATGCAAGTTTAGGTAACAGTATGACATGATGAGGTATGAAAAGTTTATTTGGCAATGTTTATAGTTTATGGGTGTGAAGAGTGGTATGTAAGTTATGTAATTGATAATGGTAAAGTATGATTGTTCCTATAAGTATACAAACATTTGATCAAGTGTAAACATAGGTTTGACGTTTGTGAGATTATGTGATGATAAATTGGCATATGATTATATATATATATGAATAGTGCTATATATATTATATGAATATTGAGATATGTGAGTATGTAAATGACGATACGATTATGTCTATAATAATGTGAGATGAAAACGTGTATATATGTTAACATGTGATGTGTGTATATGAGTTATGGAATTATTGAGTTGACATGAGAAATGTATGTGCATATTGGTATGTTATGATTTTCAAAGCTGAGTTAAATTTAAGAATATTTTCGAAATCCAAAGTGATTTAAAGAAGAGTTTTCAGATGCTTTTGGAAAGAAATGTACTTCAGAAAACGTCTCTTATAGTTTTAACATACGAAATGATGAACTTATAGGCAGTTTGTTTGGGCATGAGGGAAGACTCCCCAGTATGTAACTTATACAGAGATGGAATTGACGATATAGAGCATGTGCACATGTAGAGGACTAGGGGGACGGCGATACGTAACGCCCCTAGATCCTAGTTTATGAGACAGGATGGCGGCATAGGATCGTGTACCTGATCTCCGTCCAGTCCAGCTTGGGCGGTAGCATAGATTTGCAACACCCCAGTTCTAGTTGTGGCTTGGGGGACGGCGATACGTAACGCCCCAAGACCACTAGTTTCAGGGCAGGTATGGCATGCTTTGGGGGACGGCGATACGTAACGCCCCAATCATGGATTTGCATATCTATATTAGCTCTAGGGCGTATGGGGGGACGGGACGATACGTAACGCCCCTATGCGCCAGTTTTCAGAAGATACCCCAAATACAGTTTACAGTTTTCAGAAAGAGCTTTTCCAGAAAGAGAAAGTAAAAGTAAGGTTTTCAGCAAAGGATTTTCAGAAAGAAACTTTTAGATAATAGTTTTTCAGAAAGAGTTTTCAAAGAGTATTTTCTAAAAAGCATAGCATGTTAAAGTTTTATATAGTATACACGACGTGCATATGAATTATATATGTTAGTAATTCATCTGAGATGCATATAGTTAACATTGAAGCATGAAGCATGATTACATATATATATTTGTGATTAAAGCCTATGTGTATTATACGTTCACATGGAAGGAACAATTGTTATGATATTGCAGTATGATCATATGGTTTTATATACATATTTATGTGGCTGATTTTAATCTGTTGGATGTTTAATAGAAAGAATATTTTAATAAACCGATTTGATGATATTTCAATGATATCAAAGAAAGATAGTTATAATAAAAGTTGGAACTAGATTAGAAACAAGTTTATAGAAAAGTGGAAAAATATCAGAGTAACACAGTGGGAACGTAATAGGACTTGACACAGTAGATGGAACTACGAAAACCCGATGACTAGATTATGGATGTTAGAAAGTATAAACAAGAAACATGATTAAGTTTATGTATAGTTAGTTAGAGAGGATAAGTAATTTATAACATGTCTACTACTAATACAGATCAATAATTCATAACTTGTTTGTGTTTGATACTTAAGATATGAGCATGATTACTTACTGAGTCATTATGACTCACATCAAAACAGTTTGTTAGTTTTGCAGGTCTGTAGCTGACATACTTGGTCAGTATGTTTTCTGTGAAGACAGTGGATCGCCCCATTTGCAGTCAAGAGCATTTCGAGTCCTGGGTCAAGTTGGGTCATCACGACACCTTGTTGTGTATTTACAATTGCAATTGTATTTCATTTGTATTAGTCATGTAATAGCATAGTTTATTTTGAGTTCTGGCCGGAGGCCAAGTATTTGCATTTGTTCTTTGAGTTCAGGCCTGAGGCCTTTATTTTTTGTTTCCGGCCTGAGGCCGAGGCCGAGATTGTTGTGTTTTTGTTGTTTGTGGATGCTGGCCCAGGCCAGGTTGCATGATGTTACGAATACATCATGCCGAAATTTCGTTAGGTTCAGAGGCTTATGGAGGTGGGTTTAGCCCGTCTCCTGCCGGTAGCATCCTGGCCTAGGCGGGATGTTACACATGGATTCCTTGAGCTTAATTTAAGTTTGCTAAATTGGACTTAGATTGAATTATGAAAATGACAGTAACCCTAGATTATGAACGAATTTCTCAGCCCCTAATTTCAGAATTTTTATGAAACCTAGATTTTATTTGTTGTGTTTGGTTTGATTTAGTTTGCTATGGATTCATTTATACATTTCATGATAAATGATGTGGGTTAAACTTGAGTGATGAGAATAGACAATTTTTCCCCAAATGGCAGTCATGGCCGAATGTAGGGGGTGAGGGAAATTTTGATTCTGTTTTGATGATGGTTATATGGGCATGGTGTAAGGCATTTAAGAGTGAAGAAATTTTGATTGAAGTGATGAAAGCGTGGTAGTGTGAAGTGAAGTGGAAATGAGCATATGTATATGTAAGTTATAAGTATTTAATGAAATTTAATTAATCTGAAACCGAAAAATGGGTGTTTTAAGTTTGGGTAGTGCGTGAGTGTGGGGATCTGACAAATAAGGCGGGAAGAGTTACATGTGTGAGTATTGGTAATTTGAATCAGAATAATTGGGTAAAATAATGAATTGGAAGAATCGGGTAAAATTAGATGATTAAGTAATATTAAAGTACTCGAACCTGACCCTTAAATTATGTAACTGAGAAATTTAACTTACTAGGAGTGTTGGAATAAATTCAGTATGGCCCTAGAATTTAGGGGATTTGTATATCGATTTAAAATAATAAATGTAACCATGTTTTAGAAAGATTAAGTTGATGGTAGTGATGAAATATATGCTTGTAGAGCTATAACGTAAAGAACTAAGGATTTTATAAGTGGTAATGAATACAGCTGTATGAAATGATAGAACATGATCATTCATATAAGTAAAAGTGTATGAAGCATACATGGTAGTACTTGAAATATGTGAGTAATGATATAAGAAAGTTGTAGATGAATGCTATTATATATAGAACCTAATAGCATGAGCATGAATATATGATGCTATGTGGCATATTAGATTTCATATGGTTATAATATTGTGACAATTTATTTTGTAATTAAGCTTGAACATGTATGAAAAGAAACATATAAGAAATAGAATACATATGTCATTTAGTTGAAAGAATTCACAAACGTATGCATGTATATATATGTTATTATAGATAAGCATATGATTAGGATAAGTGAATGCATGAGGAATGAGTTCCGCATATAAGTGTTTTACGATTTTTAGAAATTGATAAAGAAGTTAAAAATGATTTTGAAGTTCAAAGTGTTTTTAAGAAAAACTTCAGATGCTTTTGGAAAGAAATGTATTTCAGAAAATATTTCTTACAGCTTTGAGATTTAAAGCATAATTTATGGTTTTTCGGGGCATGAGGGAAAAACTCACCCCAGTATGTAACTATTACAGAGATACAGTTGGAATTGACGGATAGAGACATGTGCACATGTAGAGGACTAGGGGGACGGCGATACGTAACGCCCCTAGATCCTAGTTTATGAGACAGGATGGCGGCATAGGATCGTGTACCTGATCTCCAGTTCAGAGCTTGGGCGGTAGCATAGATTTGCAACCCCAGTTCTAGTTGTGGCTTGGGGGACGGCGATACGTAACGCCCCAAGACCACTAGTTTCAGGGCAGGTATGGCATGCTTTGGGGGACGGCGATACGTAACGCCCCAATGTCATGGATTTGCATATCTAGCTCTACGGCGTATGGGGGGACGGCGATACGTAACGCCCCTATGCGCCAGTTTTCAGCAGATACCCCAAATACAGTTTACAGTTTTCAGAAAGAGCTTTTCCAGAAAGAGAAAGTAAAAGTAAGGTTTTCAGCAAAGGATTTTCAGAAAGAAACTTTCAGATAATAGTTTTTCAGAAAGAGTTTTCAAAGAGTATTTTCTAAAAAGCATAGCATGTTACAGTTTTATATAGTATACACGACGTGCATATGAATTATATAGGTTAGAAATTCATCTGAGATGCATATAGTTAACATCGAAGCATGATAGCATGATTATATATATATATTGTGATTAAAGCCTATGAGTATTGATTGATGTATGTGTGCATTGTATGCTTATATGGAAGGAACAGGTTGTAAAACACTAGTTCATGATTATAAGATTTTATATTCAAGATTGTACGGTTGGTATTAGTTTGGTGGTTGTGCAATAGAAAGAATATTATATTTAGATCCGATTTGATGATATTTCAATGTGTTAAAAGAAAGGTAACTATAGTAAGAGTCTGAATTGGAACTAGTAAAGGATTAATTAGGAAAGAAATAAGATATCAGAGTAGCGCAGCGAAAGCAAGTGTTTTGAGTTTTACAGGTTGGTGATCCGATCGATCGACCACAGATATCTGATCTTGAGGAGCCGGATAGCAGCGTTGCAGTCAGCCAGTCACCAGATCTTGGGAGTATAAGAGTCAAGTTGTTTATGAGTTTATTTGTAAAGTAATTGAGTTGCTTATAAGTTTCATTGTATAAGTTTAAAGTTTATAAAAGTTTTTGTTTATACGTATTTTCGGGCACGGAGCCCTGGTTGTATTATGTCTTTGTGTCTGCATCGCATTTTAGTTGGGCCCTTAGATTGCATTGATGATGAGATGCCGGCCTGAGGCCGAGATTTTATGTTTATGTTGTATATGGATGCTGGATATAGGCCAGGTTGCATGATGTTACGAATACATCATGCCGAAATTTTTCTAGAATCAGAGGCTTATGGAGATAGGTTTAGCCTGTCTCCTGCCGGTAGCATCCTGGCTTAGGCGGGATGTTATAGTATTACTTCTAGCCGTTACATAACACTTCTAAAGAAACCTCATTTACATTGAGGGGAATAAGTGAGAAGAGAAATACAAAGAGTAAGGAGGTAATAGGCTGGACACGCAGGTCCAATTTAATAAATTCTAAATTTATTACAACAATTTCCAAAATTGCCCCACCCATCTAATATCCATCCGATATACATTATTCATGCATCGCAACCATGTATTCACACAAGCATGTTATCAATCAATCTAATACAATTAATTAATCTGATAATTAATGACCATCCAATGTTCAAACAACGATTTGATTTTGCGCGAGTCCAACTCGTTTTGCGAATAAGTACTCAAAGTACGAATTCTTGATTTAAATTAAACTACAACATTAAATCCAATTTAATTTGTATTTAATACTAATTATTTATTTAATTCCAAATTAAATATTACACTTTATTAACGAACCTTTACGACTTAGATTCTAAATCTAATCGTTACGGGTCTCAAAGCCCGATTAACATCCAATGTCAATTTAATTTAAAGTCCAATGGGCTTTTAATTAATTTCTTAATGCATGGACTTTTGGTCAATTTGGGTCAAACCCAAATACCAAAGCCCATTTAAGGAATCACCCTTATTTTCCAAAAAACCAATTTAGGCTGGACTTTATGGATATGGTTTTGGGCTCAATTGGATCCAACCAATTTAGCCTAAACCCATCTTGGTACAACCAAGGCCATTAAGCCCAATTTCCAAAATAGGCCCAATTAATTAAATTACCAAATTCCAAATTTTATAACTTAATTAACCAAAGTGTAAATGTATAGCCATAATTAATCACCCAAATTAATATTTCCAAAACACAAATTTGTACAATTAATTATGCTCATTATCATCAAAACATGTCCAACACATTTTAATCAAAAATCAAACCCATTTCATGTTTCACTTGTCTCGGCATTTAGGGTATTTTTATGTCTAATTTTAAATCCAATCCAATTAAATCTCAATTAAACATTTCCCAATTGACTTCAAGTCATCCAATGAATAAAAAATCAAAAATACCATGACATTTAGGGCTCCATATGATTCGGCCAAGCCAACCAAAATGGGAAAAATTGATCCAATCAAATTTTATGAAATTGATCATGCACAACTTCAATTAAACATCATTCAAGCATACTCAATCAAACAATTTCATTAAATCATGCTCAATTTGATTTTACCCAATTTTAACCCTAAAAAGTTTCATGCTCAACATTGGCTCTGATACCATTGTTGGGTTTCTCTAAGGTCCCAAGGATCATTATCAAGCAAGAAACATATGTGAATACATCAAAGAAGTTTCAGAATACTTACATTGAGCGGTTGAGCGATGCGACGAAGAACCAAACTTTTTATGCCCTTTGAAGCTCCATGAGGCTCTCGGCTTTGGCAGTTTTGTCCTCCAAGAATTCGGCCACCTTGGTCCTCCAAGCTCCAAGCTTTTGTGTTGTGATTCCAAGCTCACAAGTGCGGTTCCCTATCACCTTCGCAAGACCCCGAATGTGTGCTAGCACTAAGGAATTTTTGCCACAAAAATTTCCTTTAGCTTCATACAACTCTCGGTAAAATGCAGTGAAAGAAGAGGAAGAATGCCCCTTGGGCGAGAGAGAGGGAAGAATAAAGAAGGGAGAAGGTGTTGGTAGTTGGATGATTTGTGTATCTAATACACTTAATGAATTTCAAAATTCATTTTCCAATTCATTTGCTTTCCAAAAGTCAAGCCAATTAAAGCCACAACCACTCCTATCAATCAATCAAGTGACAAGTTGTCACATCACTCAAAGTGACATGTGATTTGACGCTTGATGTGACTAATGATTTGACGCTTGATGTGAGTTGTGGGCCGCACTTAAATTCGCAATGCTAGTGCGCCCACAAACACCCCGGGCTCGGGTTCCCTAATTCCAAATTAACGACTTTTCGGTTGCGACGTAATTAAATAATTATGCCTAGCAAAATCACTATTCACGTCGCTAACGAATTAATTCTAAATTAACTCGTTCGCCCGAATTAAAATCTAATTTCAATTCCGCGTCGAAATCCAATTTCGTATAATATATCGAATATATTATTTTATCGATTAATTCCAAATTAATCGTTCTCTCTCTTTAATTAATATTTTATCCCAGATAAAATATCTCCGTAATTAATCCCAGATTAATTTTCTCTCTCTTATAATTAATCCCAGATTAATAAAGTGCGAGTCATACGTCATCGGTGAATCTTCGGGAAGCGACCCATGAGATCCCCGGATATGTTGGCAGTAAATCCGGTTGTCGAACTATCAGAACACGTATGTACCTAGTACTACGTTTTTACCGATTTACAAGACAAGGTTGGCTTCTAGCAAAGCGCCATGCCTACCCAATTATCCAGAAATATTCTTACAGGAATATGTGATCTATATCAGGCCTAATATACGTAGTATTGCGTATTTCGATCCAGTATCGGATTTCACGTGCAAGGCCTGGGGCTGGAAATGTGTCTGCCCCGTACGAAGCACATATTGGATCTCTGGTAACTAGTCTCTATAATCGGATAAACATGACCTAGTCATAATATCCCGATAGCTGCAGCATATAAGAGAACAAGTTTCGTATGCTACGTGATCATCATCTCCACTATGACTGGAGTGATACTTCCATCTCGACATCACACCCAATACACTACGATTCTCAATATACCCAGAAGAGGCGTACACAGAACCTGTTAAAGCCTTGGACGACCAAAACCAAAGTATATTGATTGTCGCAAGTATTAGCGGTGCAAGTCTCAGGTTAAGACCAAATACACCTACCCTGATTCGGACTTCCATAGACACATAGTCATACTACCAATGGAATCCCGAGGGGTCTATCTAGAGCGAAGCTGTTTCCCGTACCATCGGTAAAACACAACCTCCTACTACACTTGCATGAGTATCCTATACCCAAATATATGAGAACTATGACGTTATGCCCTCACAACGCGCACAAGTGTAATACTAGTCTTTTACGCATTATCGATGTCCAATCTCGATAATACTCTGACTATGGATATTTAATGATTAAACCTTCGTGGATTGATACTGTCTCATATCATCTCAATCCAGAACTAATCATATGGACCTTTCATCATTTATACATCTTGGTAATCTAATTACAAATGATGAAAGAGCAATTTCCTTTGTCACATAGTTAATTTGTACAACAACACCATAATCTGTACAAATAGTGACGCTATGTGTCATAATTGTCCAACAGTAAGAACGTGGTACTAGTACGCACGTATTCGGATACTCCGATGACCGGATTTACTGCCAACATATCCAGGGATCTCATGGGTCGCTTCCCGAAGATTCACCGATGACGTATGACTCGAACATAATTAATCTGGGATTAATTGGAAGAGAGAGAAAATTAATCTATGATTAATTACGGAGAATTTTATCTGGGATAAAATTCAATTAATAGAGAGAGAACGATTAATTTGGAATTAATCGATAAAATAATATATTTGATATATTAAATGAAATTAGATTTCATAACGGAATTAAAATTGGATTTTAATTCGGGGAAACGAATTAATTTAGAATTAATTCGGGAGCGACGTGAATAGTAATTTTACTAGGCATAATTTTTTAATTAAATTTGATTTAATTACGACGCAACGAAAAATTCGTTAATTCGGAATTAACGAACCCCAGCCCGGATAGTGTTTGCGGGCCCACTCAGATTTTGAATCAAGTGGGGCCCACACAAGTCACATCAACTAGTCCATCTCATCTACTTTTGGTTGATGGAAATGGTTGGATTGTTGGAAAGTTGTGAAACACACAAGCTTGTTTTATTGATGAGTGAAAGACCTTTTACTAACTTTTGGTAATTGGTATTTTACTTACTTGATTTTGGAAATTGAAAAAACATTCACTCACTTTCTTTCTTATCTATGGCCGAAACTTGGCCTTCATTTTTCTCTCCCAATGTCGCAAGCCTAGGGTTCATTTGCTTCTTGATTTTGCTTCAAAATCAAAGGTGCTAGCACATCCAAGGAGTCATTCTAAGGTGTTAGGGACACTAACCCTTGAGTTTGGAATTCAAGAATCAAAGATTGGAAGCTTGGAAGCTCAACATACATCAAATGAGAGCTTGAAGCACAACACAAAGGCTTGGAATTTTGTTATCTCCTACATCCACTTAGCCGATCAAAGTGAGTAATTTCCGCTACTTTACTTTGCATATTCACATGATTTCATATGCTTAATTGATCTTGGTTTGACCTATAAAACCCAAACAATGGTATCAGAGCGCCTAAATTATGCATGAAATTGAATTTAGGGTTCTTAAACTTTAATTTGGGATTTTGTGATTTGAGCATGATTTCTTCAAATTGATTGGTTGAGTATGCTTAGATTATGATAACTAAGAGTTATGCATGATGAATTTGGAGAAAAATTAATTAGATTAATTTTCCCCTAATTGCTTACCTTGGCCAAATCTGTAGGACCCTTGTAGGTCATGGTGATTTTCATTTTAAGACATTGGATGTGTTTAAAATATTAGGATATATTGATTTGTGATTTAATTGGATTGAAATCAAAATCGGATATAAAATCCCTTGAATTGCCGTGAGCCTTGGAGAGCATGTTGGATTGATTTTGCTTCAATTTGTGTTTTTTTTTTTTGGATAAGGTAAGTATTATAACCAAAAGAAAACTATACAAGAGCAAAGGGGCATCCCCCATAAACTAGAGGGGACAGACCCTCCTAGAAGAAAGCCAAACAGCTACAAAAGATCAACAAAAGATGTCATCGGGTAGGTGCCATGAAAGGTGAAGCCATTTATTGTCATAAGATGGATTCACCTTACGTAAAGAACTAACACGATTCCGAACATCAAAAACAATATCATATAGAAGAACAGAAACAGGCCTAAGAGGCATATCATGAGTGCGAGCATTCCTCTCCCTCCATATATGGTATACTGACGCTGCAAAGGACAGACGAACCAAAAGATGACATAAAGAGGCACCGGAGAACTGACAAAGCCACTCAACAGTTTGGCACCAATCTCGGCAACTCCAATCTAAACCACACATGGTTAGCACAGACGACCAAACCCTCGATGAAAAGAGGCACTGAAAGAAAAGATGATCGATGTCCTCACTCGAACAACCACAAAGAATACACCGCGAGCATGCGGATATACCAAATTTCATCAGACTGTCCTGAGTACAAATGCCTCCCTGAATAGACATCCAAAGAAGAAAAGAATGGCGGGGAATAGATTTCCGGAACCAGACAACTCGGGACCAAGGCATCTCGGGTCTCCTTGACCTCAAAGCATTCCAGGCACTATCCACAGAAAATCTCCCTTGTCTATCATCCTCCCAAACCAGCACATCCTCCCTCAAACTAGAAGGAGACGGAAGATGATTCTGAGCCAAATCAATAAGAGCAACAGATCTAGAAGGGGGCCAATGCCAAGCAGAATCAGAGATAATGGAAGCAACTGTGGCCATTCTATCCAAGCCAGAATCATAAATCACTCTCTCGCCCAACGAGTCCACAATTGGGCCTACAGGATGCCAATTATCAAACCACAATAAAGTCTTCTCACCATTCTCAATACTCACTCTCATCCGCCGACGGGACCAAGAACGAAGCTCCAAAATCTTACGCCAACTCCAAGAGCAATCAGAAGGACATGGGATCTCCCAAAAGCTTCTCCCCCTCACCAAAAAGAGTAAACCCAAGTAGACCAAGAAGAAACCTGGCCAGAACAGAGAAACCAAATGTGCTTGACAATAACCGCTCTATTCCAAGCTTCCAGACTCTTAAGACCCAGCCCCCCTCCTTAAGAGGTAAACAAATTTTGCTCCAAGCTACCCTTGCCCCAGTATGGGTAAGCGCACTACCCTTCCAAGGAAGGAACGCAGGATAGTCTCCACCTTCCTAATAACTGACTTAGGAAGCATAAATAAAGAAGACCAATAAACTTGAATGGAGAACAGAACATACTTTATAAGCTGGAGCCGACCTGTATAAGAGAGAAACTTACAACTCCAACTTTTAGCATGCATAACAATGCGATCCACAAGAGAAGCACAGTCAGAGGCTCTTAGTTTAGTCGATATCAAAGGAACCCCCAAATACCTCACAGGAAGAATCCCCACCTGGAACCTTAACACATCACGCAGTTGGTCTTGTAGAGTATGAGAGATGCCAGAAGAGAAGAGATGACTCTTAGCTGGATTCGGAATTAAACCTGATAAACCACTGAACTGCCCAATACAATCCTTGATCAATGAAATAGAGGATGCATCGGCTTTACAAAAAATCAAAAGGTCATCCGCAAAACAGAGATGAGTAAGACGGTCCTTAGAACACCGCCAGTGGAACTGAAAACCCGGATCAGTAGCCATAATACGAAGAAGGCCTGATAAAAACTTCCATAGCCAAAACAAAAAGATAAGGAGACATAGGATCACCTTGTCGCAACCCACGCCCTCCAGAGAAAAAACCATGCAGCTCCCCATTAATAGAAACAGAGAATCTCGTAGTAGTCATACACTCCTGAATCCAACCCACCATCCTCTCAGGAATACCAACAGTCCGCAGAACCTCAACCAAAAAATCCCAACGAACAGAGTCATAAGCTTTCATCAAGTCAATCTTAAGAGCACATCTCGGGGAACTACCATTCCGGTGATAATTCCGAACCAATTCCTGACACAAGAGAATATTGTCACTAATACGCCTACCCTCGACAAAAGCAGATTGATTCTGACTGATCACTGAAGGGAGGATGACCTTGATTCTATTCGCAATCAGCTTCGCAATGCACTTGTAAATAGTGTTACAGCAAGAAATAGGCCTATAATCCTTAACCTGAGAGGGGTTAGGAATCTTAGGAATCAGAGCAATGGATGTAGTATTTACCACCATGCCTCAAGACGACCAGAAGAAAAGAATGAGTGAATGGCACATAAGACATCATTCCCCACAATATTCCAACACTGCTTAAAGAAACCCGAATTAAACCCATCTGGACCTGGAGCTTTATTGTCTTTCAGCCCGAACATGACAGCCTTAATCTCCTCATCCAAAACCTCTCGAGAAAGAGCCTCACTCTGCTCAACAGTCACATGTCTAGTAATAGCAGATTGAATGGCCTCCCTATCAAAATCCTGCTGACCATGCTGAGGCCCTAAAAGGGTCTCAAAAAAGAAACAATCTCATCTCTAACCAAAACAGCTTCCTCCACACGGGTCCCATCCTCCTTAGTAATAGAAGTAACCTTACTACGACCATGAAGACTCTTCATAGCAGTGAAAAAACTTAGAATTCTGATCCCCGAGGTTAAGCCACTGAACACGAGATTTCTGCCTATTAAAGCCTTCTTCAGCCCGAATCAAATCACCATAACTCACTGAAAGACGAGCTTCCTCAGCTAACAGAGCAGGGTCAATGGGGGAGTCCTGTAAAGCACACTGTACTCTGTCCAGCTCCTTCCTAATCTCCAAAACTCGACACGAAATCTTAGAGAAATGCTCAACATTAAAATTCTTCAAAGCCATCTTAACGTTCTTCAGCTTACAACATAAACGGAACATTGGAGTACCATGAACATCAATATCCCAAGCCCTAGCCACAACAGAGAGAAAATCAAGATGATCCACCCAAAACTGAAAGAATTTAAAGGGGATCTTCCTCTTAGGGAGCTCTGCAAGCTTAACAACCATCGGAGAGTGATCAGAAATCCGGGAAGGAAAAAACGGGCAGAAGAACCCGGAAAAGACACTCCCAAGAAGAATTAACAAGAACACGGTCCAACTTGCGCCAAATAGGAGACTGAATCTGCTTATTAAACCAAGTGAACTTACAACCAGAGAACTGAAGATCATCCAAACCAGCTTGACCCAAACAACAGCCAAATCATCTTTCCAAGCTGGCCAAGCCACAGAATCACCACTATGCTCAAACGGAGAACGGATGGCATTGAAGTCGCCTAAGACAAGCCACGGGGAATCATCAACCTTACTACCACTAGTAATCAAGTCATCCCAAAGCTCCCGCCGCTTCTCGTAATCACACTCACCATAAACCACAGAAACTATACAATTCCACACCCCAGAAATAGGAGTCACATGACAATGAATAACTTGAGCTGATGACTGAATAATGTTAACAACAACGTCACTAGGGTTCCAACACACCCAGATGCGACCACTCGGGCTAATATCAGAATGACAAAAAAACTTCCATGAAGGATTAATCGCACGAGAGACATTCATAAGATTAACCTCCTTAACCTTGGTTTCTACTAAACCACACAACGAGAGTTTCTCCTCACTAAAAAACCTCCTAACTTCAGCTTGTTTTAATGGGTCATTGAGACCCCTAATATTCCACAACCAAAAATCATAAAAGCAAATGAAAAAAGCCAAACCCACGACTCAACGTCGACGACCCCCCCTAGGAGACTTCCCCTTCTGACTTCTTTTACCACCAGAACTCTTTTAGATTTATTACCATAAGCCATTTCTTAGTGTCCAGGGAATCAATAGCCTTAGTAGCCAAACTGTTAACCATAGGAGTAGGCGAATCAAAAGCTACAGAAGGCGAGCCCTCATTTAACTCAGAATGAGGGAGAACCTCACCAAACGTGAAGAATCAAGGGAACACTCTCCTTTCGAATATCATCTGTCTCCACAGAACTGTCTCAGAAGAAATCACAAGCAAAGAGGGAATAACCACAGTAGAGTCCAACTCATTAGTAGAACACACTCCCAAACAAGATTATTATCAGCATTCAGAGGTAAAACAAACACCCCCTCCCCCTACAGGGTAAGAACTTATATGAAACACAGAATAGGTGATTAAGGATTCAGAGGTGAAAACTCCACCTGAACTTACAGGGGTCAAAGAAGTGCCCCTACTTTTCTTGTATTTGGTGACCGGGATTCAGGTCCCCTCCTGATCCTTAGAAGGATCAACCGTAGAGTCCTTATCTGTAGGAATAGGCTTGTGAATAACGGGCGGAGAAGGTTTCTTAACCTCATTACTAGGAGCCTTTTTAGGGCAAGAATTTACTGAGTGACCAAAAACTTCACAAGTTGAACATTCACGGGGACCCATTCAAACTCAACCTTATAGGGCCCTAGTGCCATTAGGGTATGGAAGACAATCTCTTCAGCAAGGGAATTCCGGGCATCAATCTCAACACAAACACGAGCAAAACTGAGTCGTTTCCTGGACAAGGTAATATGGTCAGCATTGAGAGGTCTCCCAACAGCACTGGCTACACAACTAATCCCTTTCGCCGTCCATAAAGGAATAGGTAGGTCAAAAAGTCTAATCCAGACCGGGACCTTGAACAAATCCTCCTTAGTCAAAGATAAATCTGGATGCCAAAGTTTTAGAACCAAGGTCTATTAGCCATATGCCAAGGGGCTCCATCCAAAACCACACTAGCCTCTTGAAGGCTATTGAATCTAAACAAAAAGAAACCATTATCGGAGGTAAGAACTTCTATCAAACCCATCCTTCCCCATATCTTGTGAGCAATAGAATTGACAGTTTGGAAGGGGAGACGTTTTCCCACAAAGTAACCTACTAGAGTATTCCTCCAATACACACTTCCTTCTTCATCACTTCAGCAGATGGGCATACAACAACCTTACCATCTATAATGTTAGGTTCAACATAATGTAAAGCAGTAGACGAATAAGTCGAATCTAGTTGGTCACCTCCAAAGAACCGTTCAAAGCAGATGTATAACTCTTAGGTCCAACAGAATATCTCCCACCTGCAACTACAGGAGACACTGGCACAGCCTCCTGACTCACGCCAATCTCCAAACCATTCTTCACCTCCACTGCCCCAGAGTCCAAACTGCTTGCAGACCCCCTTGCACCACCAGGTCTAGACTTACTAACACAATCAGGCCCAGGAGATACACCTAAATCAGGGACATTTAATTGCAAGCCACCAGCATCACTACCAACAGCGCCAAGAACAGATTCAGAACCCACAATACCCCCATCAATCTCAGGACCAGGAGCACAAATCAAATTAGAAGAGTCAACATCCCCAACCGGTTTACCATTGCAACAAGGACCAGAAACACTGCCAATACCAACACCACAATCACTCAGACCTCCAACAAAATCAGGACCAGAATCTACCAAACCCCTATCAACGCCAATACCAGAAACCAAACAAACCTCATCTAACAAACCCACATCCCCAGCAACCACATTTCCAACAGAGTTACATACAACACCATGTTCAGAAGTACAAGCAGAGCAAACAGAATGTGACCCTAACCCAGACTTACAAGAACACAAACTGCCGGCGAGACCATCTGCTAATCCAATACCCGAAACACCAACAACTACACCATCAGTACCAGAATCAAATCCCAAACGCCGTTCAATCTTCGAGCTCACCTCATCCTCGACCATACCACCACTGTCAATACCAGAATTACCAGCACAACTGACTGACTCAGAGGCGCCATAACCAGACCGGCACGAACCCAATCTTCCAGCAGACCACCTTCTGAGGCATAAGGCTTGACACAGGTCACGGACATCGGCGCTGGAACTGAGACCGAAGATGAGCTAACATAACCAGTCGTGGGCTTCAATCGACCAGAATCAAGATCCATAGGAGGCGAGGCTACAGTGTTCACAAAAACAGACCTAATAGCCTTGCGGCTGTGACCAGGGAGGCGCGGCCCCCCAACAGAATAACCAGACGAAGTCATAAGAGGAAAGACTATACAGAAGAAAAAGGGTAGATCTGAGAAGGGGAATGAAACGGACCGGTTGTAGACCAAAACCGATCTGAGAAAACAAATACACTTTAGTTAATTAAATTGTGATATTTGGAATATTGGAATTTAATTAATTAGGCTTAATTTGGAATTGGGCTAATAATGTTGTATTTGGGCTTAATGGGCTTGGTTGTGCCAAGTTTGGTTTAGGATAATTGGTTGGATCCAATTGGGCCTAAAACCATTTCCATAAGGTCCAAATATGATAAATGGGCCTTTAAATAATTAATTGGGCCTAATGGGACAAAATTAATTTTGTGGCAAAGGGTGATTCCTTATTGGGATTTGGTTACCAAAGTCCATACCTTATAAATTAATTAAAAGCCCATTGGACTTTAATTAAATGACATTGGATGTTAATTGGGCTTTGAGACCCATTAAGATTAGATTTAGAATCAAAGTCGTAAAGGCACATTAAAAAGTGTAATTATTTAATTTGGAATTAAATAAAGAATTAGTATTGAATACAAATTAAATTGGATTTAATATTGTAGTTTGATATAATTCAAGAATTCGTACTTTGAGTACTTATTCTTAAAACGAGTTGGACTCGCGCAAATCAAATCGTTGTTTGAACATTTGATGGTCATTAATCAAAGATTAATTAATTGGATTGATTGATAACATGCTTTCTGTGAATACATGGATGTGATGTATGAATAATGTATATCAGATGGATATTAGAAGGGTGAGGGCAATTTTGGAAATTGTTGTAATAAATTTAGAATTTATTAAATTGGACCTGCGTGTCCAGCCTATTACCTCTTGACTCTTTGTATTTCTCTTCTCACCTATTCCCCTCAATATAAATGAGGTTTCTTTAGAAGTGTTATGTAATTGGGTAGAAGTAAGAATAGTGCTACCCGGGAGAGAGGAAATGAAGTGATTTGTTCTAGGAACAATTTTTTATATATAGATGCATATCATTATTAATTTATTTACCGCGCCTATGCTTTTAGATGCATGCTTAAGGGTGTATGATGAGACCTAATCAAAGATAATTAATAATTTGCCAATTACGCGAAAAACCCTCAACAAATATTAAACGTTTTCCTTCCATTGAGTGATTCTCTCTCAAGATCTAAGATTGGCACTGGTTTGTTGGCCAAAGTCAAGACCTTTGTCCATCGCGGATGTATTTGAATCATGAAGGCTTTGTTCCATATCGCATGTCTTGTCCAAGTTGTGATCTGTTGGCCAAAGTCAAGATCAATTCTTGTCCATCGACATCGATTACGAAGCTTTCCAAAGTCAATGGGTCCCGCTTAACAAGAATCATTAAGCTTGTTGTGCCAAAGCCAAGGTTAGTTGATTCAGGGGAAAAAGGTTAGGGAATATATTGGATATATTGGATATATGTTTCGGACTTGAATTTCTACCTACTGGATCTAGGAATTGGATGAGATCCAATTGATCTTAGAGATCTACCTAGTTAAATATCATACAGCTTGTTGGCCAAAGTCAATGTTGTGATGTTGTTGTTGTTGTTGTCAAGGCTTCAATAGACAGAAATCTCGTGTTCAGTGGCTTAACCTTGGGGATCAGAATACTAAATTCTTCTTTACTGCTATGAAGAGTTTTCACGGTCGCAGCAAGATTACTACTATCACTAAGGAGGATGGGACCCGCTTGGAGGAAGATGTATTGGTTAGAGATGAGTTTGTTTCCTTTTTTGAGACTCTTTTAGGTCCCCAGCATGGTCAGCAGGATTTTGATAGGGGGGCCATTCAATCTGCCATTTCTAGACATGTGACTGTCGAGCAGAGTGAGACTCTTTCCCGGGAGGTTTCAGACGAGGAGATTAAGGCTGTCCTTTTCGCGTTGAAGGATATTAAAGCTCCAGGCCCAGATGGGTTTACTTCGGGTTTTTTTTTTTTGGATAAAGTAAGTATTATAACCAAAAGAAAACTATACAAAGAGCAAAGGGGCATACCCCAGACAACTAGAGAGGACAAGCCCTCCTAGAAGAAAAGCCGAAAGGCTACAAGCAAAAGAACAATCAGAAGATGTCAACGGGCAAGTGCCAAGAAAAGTGAAGCCATTTATTGTCATAAGATGGTTTCACCTTACGTAAAAGGCTAGCACGGTTCCGAACATCAAAGACAATATCATAAATGAGAGTAGAAACAGGCCGAAAAGGCATATCATGAGTGCGAGCATTCCTCTCCCTCCAAATATGGTAGACTATCGCGGCAAAGGACAGACGCACCAGAAGGTGACATAGAGAGGCATCAGTGAACTGACATAACCACTCAACAGAATGACGCCAATCCCGGCGAGTCCAATCTATCCCACACATAGCCAGCACAGACGACCAGACCTTCGAAGAGAAGGTGCACTGGAAGAAAAGATGATCAGTGTTCTCACTTGAACAACCACAGAGAATACAACGCGAGCAAGTAGAGATACCAAACCTCATCAAACAATCCTGGGTACAAAGGCCTCCCTGAATAGACATCCAAAGTAAGAAGGAATGGCGGGGAATAGCCTTCCGGAACCAAACAACTCGAGACCAAAGCATCAAATTTCCCCTAGAACGCATGGCGTTCCAGGCACTACCCACAGAAAATCTCCCCCTTTTATCATCCTCCCAAATCAGCCGTCCTCCCGCAAACTAGAAGGCGACGGAAGCTGGGACTGAGCCAAGTCAACAAGGGCAGCAGACCTAGATAGGGGCCAACGCCAAGTAGAATCAGAGATAATGGAAGCAACTGTGGCCATCCTATCCAAGCCAGAGTCATAAATCACTCTCTCACCCATCGTGTCCACAATCGAGCCCAGAGGAGCCAGTAATCAAACCACAATAAAGTTTTCTCACCATTCCCAATCCTTACTCTCATCCGCCGCCGGGACCAAGAACGAAGCTCCAAGATCTTACGCCAACTCCAAGAGCAATCAGTAGGACATGGGACCTCCCAAAAACTTCTCCCCCTCAACAAATAAGAGTGGACCCAATTCGACCAAGATGAAACCTGGCCAGAACAAAGAAACCAAATGTGCTTAACAATAGCCGCTCTATTCCAAGTATCCAAACTCTTAATCCCCAGCCCCCCCTCCTTTAAAGGTAAACAAACTCTACTCCAAGCCACTCTCGCCCCATTAGAGGTAAGCGCACTACCCTTCCAAAGGAAAGAACGCAGAATCGTCTCCACCTTCATAATAACAGACTTAGGAAGAATAAATAAGGAAGACCAATAAACTTGAATGGAGAACAAAACCGACTTAATAAGTTGAAGCCGACCTGCAAAAGAGAGAAACTTACTACTCCAACTCTTAGCACGCATAACAATACGATCCACAAGAGAAGCACAATCTGAGGCCCGAAGTTTAGTAGAGATCAATGGGACTCCTAAGTACCTCATTGGAAGAACCCCAACTTGGAACCCCAAAACATGACGCAGTTGGCCCTGAATGGTAGAAGAGATACCAGAAGAGAAGAAATGACTTTTAGCTGGATTCGGGATCAAACCTGATAAACCACTGAACTGCCCGAGACAATCCTTGATCAAGGAAACCGAGGAAGCATCTGCTTTACAAAAAATCATAAGGTCATCCGCAAAGCAGAGATGAGTAAGACGGTCCTTAGAACACCGCCAGTGGAACTTGAAACCCGGATTAGAGCCATATTACGAAGAAGACATGACAGAACTTCCATAGCCATAACAAAGAGATAAGGAGACATAGGATCACCTTGTCGCAACCCACGACCCCCAGAGAAAAAACCATGCAACTCTCCATTAATAGACAAAGAAAACCTGGTAGTAGTCATACATTCCTGAATCCAACCCACCATCCTCTCAGGAATACCAAAAGTCCGCAACACCTCAACCAAGAAATCCCAACGAACAGAGTCATAAGCTTTCATCAAGTCAATCTTAAGAGCACATCTCGGGGAACTACCAGTCCGGTGATAATTCCGAACCAATTCCTGACATAAAAGAATATTGTCGCTGATACGCCGTCCCACAACAAAAGCAGATTGATTATGACTGATCACCGAAGGAAGGATAACCTTGATCCTATTCGCAATAAGCTTAGCAATACACTTGTAAATAGTATTGCAGCAAGAAATAGGCCTATAATCCTTAACCTGAGAAGGGTTAGGAATCTTAGGAATCAGAGCAATATAAGTAGCATTAACCTGCTTCAAGAGCGCCAGAAGGAAAAGAAAGAGTGAATAGCACAAAGAACATCATTCCCAACAATATTCCAAGACTTCTTGAAGAAACGGCAGTCCCCTAGGGGGGTCGTCGGCGCTGATTTGGTTGGTTTGGACCTACTCTTCTCTGTTTTAATGATTTTTGGTTGTTGGAATATTCGGGGTCTCAATGACCCATTAAAACATGCTGAAGTTGGGAGGTTTCTTTGTGATGAGAAGCTCTCGTGTGTGGTGTAGTTGAAACCAAGGTTAAGGAGGTTAATTTTGTGAATGTCTCACGTGCGATTAATCCTTCATGGAAGTTTTTTTGCAATTCTGATGTTAGCCCGTTGGGTCGTATCTGGGTTTGTTGGAACCCTAGTGACATTGATGTTAGCATTATTCACTCTTCAGTTCAAGTTATTCATTGCAGCGTGTCTCATATCTCTGGGAGGTGGAATTGTGTAGTTTCGGTGGTTTGGTGAGTGTGTGACTACGAGAAGCGTCGGGAACTTTGGGCTGACCTGATTTCTAGTGGTAGTGTTTTTGATGATTCTCCGTGGCTTGTTTTGGGAGACTTCAATGCCATCCGTTCTCCGATTGAGCATTGTGGTGGGTCTGTGGCTTGGCCGGCTTGAAAGATGATTTGGGCTGCTGTTTGGGTCAGGCTGGTTTGGATGACCTTCAGTTCTCTGGTTGTCAGTTTACTTGGTTTAATAAGCAGATTCAGTCTCCTATTTGGCATAAGCTGGATCGTGTTCTTGTTAACTCTTCTTGGGAGTGTTTCTTCCCGGGTTCTTCTGCCCGCTTTCTCCCCCTCGGATTTCTGATCATTCTCCTATGGTAGTTAAGCTTGCAGAGCTCCCTAAGAGGAAAATCCCCTTTAAATTCTTTGATTTTTGGGCTGATCATCCTGATTTTCTCTCTGTTGTGGCTAGGGCGTGGAATATTGATGTTCATGGCACTCCTATGTTCCGTTTATGTTGTAAGTTGAAGAGTGTTAAGGTGGCCTTGAAGAAGTTTAATGTTGAGCATTTCTCTAAGATTCCGTGTCGAGTCTTGGAGATTAGGAAGAAGTTGGACAGAGTGCAATGTGCTTTACAGGACCACCCTAGTGACCCTGCTCTGCTAGCAGAAGAAGCTAGCCTTTCGTTACGGTATGGAGACTTGAGTCGGGCTGAGGAAGGCTTCAATAGACAGAAATCTCGTGTTCAATGGCTTAACATTGGGGATCAGAATACTAAATTCTTCTTTACTGCTATGAAGAGTTTTCACGGTCGCAGCAAGATTACTACTATCACTAAGGAGGATGGGACCCGCTTGGAGGAAGATGTATTGGTTAGAGATGAGTTTGTTTCCTTTTTTGAGACTCTTTTAGGTCCCCAGCATGGTCAGCAGGATTTTGATATGGGGGCCATTCAATCTGCCATTTCTAGACATGTGACTGTCGAGCAGGGTGAGACTCTTTCCCGGGAGGTTTTAGACGAGGAGATTAAGGCTGTCCTTTTCGCGTTGAAGGATAATAAAGCTCCAGGCCCAGATGGGTTTACTTCGGGTTTCTTCAAGAAGTCTTGGAATATTGTTGGGAATGATGTTCTTTGTGCTATTCACTATTTCTTTTCTTCTGGGCGTCTCTTGAAGCAGGTTAATGCTACTTATATTGCTCTGATTCCTAAGATTCCTAACCCTTCTCAGGTTAAGGATTATAGGCCTATTTCTTGCTGCAATACTATTTACAAGTGTATTGCTAAGCTTATTGCGAATAGGATCAAGGTTATCCTTCCTTCGGTGATCAGTCATAATCAATCTGCTTTTGTTGCGGGACGGCGTATCAGCGACAATATTCTTTTATGTCAGGAATTGGTTCGGAATTATCACGGACTGGTAGTTCCCCGAGATGTGCTCTTAAGATTGACTTGATGAAAGCTTATGACTCTGTTCGTTGGGATTTCTTGGTTGAGTGTTGCGGACTTTTGGTATTCCTGAGAGGATGGTGGGTTGGATTCAGGAATGTATGACTACTACCAGGTTTTCTTTGTCTATTAATGGAGAGTTGCATGGTTTTTTTCTCTGGGGGTCGTGGGTTGCGACAAGGTGATCCTATGTCTCCTTATCTCTTTGTTATGGCTATGGAAGTTCTGTCATGTCTTCTTCGTAATATGGCTCTTAATCCGGGTTTCAAGTTCCACTGGCGGTGTTCTAAGGACCGTCTTACTCATCTCTGCTTTGCGGATGACCTTATGATTTTTTGTAAAGCAGATGCTTCCTCGATTTCCTTGATCAAGGATTGTCTCGGCCAGTTCAGTGGTTTATCAGGTTTGATCCCGAATCCAGCTAAAAGTCATTTCTTCTCTTCTGGTATCTCTTCTACCATTCAGGGCCAACTGCGTCATGTTTTGGGGTTCCAAGTTGGGGTTCTTCCAATGAGGTACTTAGGAGTCCCATTGATCTCTACTAAACTTCGGGCCTCAGATTGTGCTTCTCTTGTGGATCGTATTGTTATGCGTGCTAAGAGTTGGAGTAGTAAGTTTCTCTCTTTTGCGGGTCGGCTTCAGCTTATTAAGTCGGTTTTGTTCTCCATTCAAGTTTATTGGTCTTCCTTATTTATTCTTCCTAAGTCTGTTATTAGGAAGGTGGAGACGATTCTGCGTTCTTTCCTTTGGAAGGGTAGTGCGCTTACCTCTAATGGGGCGAGAGAGTGGCTTGGAGTAGAGTTTGTTTACCTTTAAAGGAGGGGGGCTGGGGATTAAGAGTTTGGATACTTGGAATAGAGCGGCTATTGTTAAGCACATTTGGTTTCTTTGTTCAGGCCAGGTTTCATCTTGGTCGAATTGGGTCCACTCTTATTTGTTGAGGGGGAGAAGTTTTTGGGAGGTCCCATGTCCTACTGATTGCTCTTGGAGTTGGCGTAAGATCTTGGAGCTTCGTTCTTGGTCCCGGCGGCGGATGAGAGTAAGGATTGGGAATGGTGAGAAAACTTTATTGTGGTTTGATTACTGGAATCCTCTGGGCCCGATTGTGGACACGATGGGTGAGAGAGTGATTTATGACTCTGGCTTGGATAGGATGGCCACAGTTGCTTCCATTATCTCTGATTCTACTTGGCGTTGGCCCCCATCTAGGTCTGCTGCCCTTGTTGACTTGGCTCAGTCCCAGCTTCCGTCGCCTTCTAGTTTGCGGGAGGACGGCTGATTTGGGAGGATGATAAAAGGGGGAGATTTTCTGTGGGTAGTGCCTGGAACGCCTTGCATTCTAGGGGAAATTTGCTGCTTTGGTCTCGAGTTATTTGGTTCCGGAAGGCTATTCCCTGCCATTTCTTCTTACTTTGGATGTCTATTCAGGGAGGCCTTTGTACCCAGGATTGTTTGATGAGGTTTGGTATCTCTACTTCCTCGCGTTGTATTCTCTGTGGTTGTTCAAGTGAGAACACTGATCATCTTTTCTTCCAGTGCACCTTCTCTTCGAAGGTCTGGTCGTCTGTGCTGGCTATGTGCGGGATAGATTGGACTCGCCGGGATTGGCGTCATTCTGTTGAGTGGTTATGTCAGTTCACTGATGCCTCTCTATGTCACCTTCTGGTGCGTCTGTCCTTTGCCGCGACAGTCTACCATATTTGGAGGGAGAGGAATGCTCACACTCATGATATGCCTTTTCGGCCTGTTTCTACTCTCATTTATGATATTGTCTTTGATGTTCGGAACCGTGCTAGCCTTTTACGTAAGGTGAAACCATCTTATGACAATAAATGGCTTCACTTTTCTTGGCACTTGCCCGTTGACATCTTCTGATTGTTCTTTTGCTTGTAGCCTTTCGGCTTTTCTTCTAGGAGGGCTTGTCCTCTCTAGTTGCCTGGGGTATGCCCCTTTGCTCTTTGTATAGTTTTCTTTTGGTTATAATACTTACTTTATCCAAAAAAAAAAGTCAATGTTGTGTGTTATTTAACGGGATCCTAGCCCACTAGGAACTAGGTTTCCCGAGTACTCAACAGAGAGTTAGAGGCTCGCCGAAAAATAGTGGGAGGCAAATATTAATTTGCAATTTCATTTTGATACTTGCCAATACGCGCTCATTTCATTTTCGTCATTATTTATTAATAAATATATTAGTTGGACTAATATTTAATTGTTGTTTTAATTAAACAGTTTGACTGTATTCAAACTACTTCATTTATAGTTGATTATATATTGGATTATAGTAATCAATATATTTGAATTTAACTAATCAAATAGTAGTTGATTATAAAGTTAGACTATAGTAACGCGTTGATCTAATCGCCACCGGAGCCACAAAGGACTATCTAAATTGATTCTTTTCTGCCGATAAGCCCCAATTGCGTCATAGGAATTACAAAAAAGGGTTCTTTCGTATACTTATAGCTATTATCGTCAATCATTATATTTGATTGTACCCAAAATCGTTGATTGGATAGTTGGACTATTGGAATCAAAATAACTGAAAGATTAGCGTTTAGAACATAATCCTGGGAGAAAATGTCTTTAAACGACTTTAATTTTCAGATTGGGAATGGAACCTCAGGATAGTCCTGAGAGCCGAGAAGTTACTTTATTTGATAGAGAAACATCTCGGGCCTGAGCCCGAAGTTGAGCAAATAGTGGAGCATGAGTTTTGGAAGACTCATAGTGATGATAACTTTAGTGCTCATTCCTTTATGCTTAATGCAATGACACTTTAATTTTGTCGTCAAAACTAAGGATTAGATCTTTATACCATGATGTTGAAATTAAAGATCTTCATAGATCTATTCTTAGATCTTAGAAGTATAAATTACAAAAGAAGCTCTTTCGCTCGCGTATGTCAGAGGGTACATCTGTCGAGCACTAGATGTCACAGATGATTGCTGACAATGATCAACTAGGTTAGCTGGGCATTACCTACGTGGTCGAGACTACCAAAGATTTGATCTTGTAGTCTCTACTCGAAAGCTGGGGCAGGTTCATTATGAACCAAGAGAAAACTCTTGGAGAGTTGATGGCCATGCTCTAGGAGGCGAAGCCAGAGCTTCTAAAATGGGCAAAGGCAAAATCGTCACAGTCTTCTAGGAAGACCAAGATGTCTGCCTAAACTGTGGCAAACGGGGTCACTGGAAGCGTGAATGCCGTATAGACAAGGCAGACATGAAGGAAGTGAAGGCGGGGCAAGGCTCCGGCTTCAAGTATGTTTGTCATAAACATGTTCACTATTAGTTTCAAAATTGGATTTCTGATACTAGATGTGGTACATAAATATGTACTGATGTGCAGAATCTGCTGATAAGCAGGATACTGACTTCAGTTGAGATTGATCTGCGAGTCGAAAACTGGACGAGAGTCGCTGTTTTAACCGTAGAAACCTAAGTTTAGGAACTACCCTTTGGGCATGTACTTAAATTAGGAAACTGTTATAATGTACCTAGTTTGACTAGAAATATTATCTCTATATCTAGTATAACTCGTTGCGGGTATACCTTTATATTCTAAAACACAAAGTGTTTTGTTTATAAATATGCTATTGGGATAAACACATTAGATGTGAATAAGATTATTTATATTTTGAATATAAATGAATCTCAAACATATAACATGACAAACAAATAGCTCAAACTGAATTAATCATATGAGACTTATATGTGGCATTGTTGTCTGTGACACATTAACAAGACTCGTATATCCATACTTTCGAAGAGTGGGTACTAGGACAGATTTGATTCTAATTCAAATAATGTCTACGAATCTAGTTTATTGGGCAAAGTGCCTAAAATACCTTTTTTACTTGGTAAAATTGTAAGTGCCACCGATCTGTTAGCCTCGTTCATAGTGACGTAAGTGGGCCCATATCTAGCTAGGCTAGAGGTGGATATGAATACTTCATAACCCTTACGGATGTGGCATCGCGTTATGGTTATGTGTTTCTTGTGAAACATAAATCGGAAACTTTTGATAAATTCAAAGAGTTTCGACAAGAAGTATAAAAACAGACCGGCAAGAGTATTAAAACATCATGATTGGACCGTGGTGGAAATACTTAAGCAATAAGTTTCTCGATTATTTGAAAGAGTATAGTATTCTTTCACAGTGGACTCCTCCCGGAACACCTCAATTTGACGGTGTGTCCGAACAGAGAAACCGAACTTTGTTGGACATAGTTAGGTTAATGATGAGTCGCTCTGAGCTACCAATTTCCTTCTGGGGATACGCATTAAACAGTGCAATACTTATTTTGAATAAGGTTTCATGAAAAAAATATGTTAGACAGATTTTATATTAGATATGAACAGGAAAGAAACCAGGTTTTCTCATTCCTGAAGATTTGGGAATGTTGGGCATATGTTTGGATAATACCAAACTAGAACCCAAAATCGGATAAGTGCCTATTTGTAGGTTGTCCCAGGGAAACCAAAATATAGTACTTATGCAACTCACAAGAGAACAATGTAATTGTTGCTCTCCATGCGGTTTTCCTAAGAGGAATACCTATATGCAGTGGTAAGTGGGAGGAAAGTAAAACTCGATGAAAAAATCGGAGTAATACTGTTCCAGGCACCGATTCTTTAACGGAACACAAACAGTTCATCAGGGATGAAACTATACCACAATCTTTAAATACACAAGAACCGCGCAAGTCGGAGAGAGTCAGAAAACAACCTGGGAGGTATAGGTCTCTGATCTCACCTAGTAAAGATGTCAATCTTATTGAGGAAGACAAACTGACTACGTATGAGGAAGTGATACAAGGTATCGACTCCCCATTATGGCAAAGTGCCATGAAGTCCGAAATAGATTCCATGTATACCAACCAAGTTTGGATACTGGTTAATGTACCAAAAGGCATTGTGCCTATTGGTACTATACGAGTCTTCAAGGAAGACATACATGGATGGCAACAAACAAACGTACAAAGCTAGGCTTGTAGCGAAAAGGTATCGTTATCAACATTGTGTCGATTACGACGAAACCTTTTAACCGTTGCCATGATTAAATCCATTTGGATAATGCTTGCTAATACTGCATGTTTCGTTTATGAAATATGGCAGCTGAACGTCAAAACCGCTTTCCTTAAACGGAAACCTTTTGGAGGATGTTTATTAACATCCTAAAGGTTTTGTCGTACTGAAACATGTAAACAAGGTTTGCAAGTTAAATCGATCCATTTATGGATTGAAGCAAGCATTACGTTCTTGGAACTAACGTTTTGATAAGATCATAATGCCATATGATTTAATTCAAAACGAATATAATTCTTGTGTATATAAGAAAGATAGTGGGAGCGCACTGATAATGATTGTCCTATATATAATGATGATATATCATTTCTTGGAAATGATATTCCCATAATACAATCGGTGAAAGCTTGGCTTTCATAAAAATTCTCCATAGAATACTTGGGAGAGACAACCTTTATTCTAGGAATAAGGATCTACTGGGATAGATCTAAAAGTTGTTGGCACTCTCCGAGAACTCGTACATTGAAAAGATGTACGTGACCTGGTGTCTCATAGGCTTTGGCATAAAGAGTCACAATCAGGCCAATCCAAGTGATAGTCACTGGATTGATATTAAGAACATCATTAAGTATCTTAGATGATCTAAGGATGCTTTCTTAAGCTATGGAGGAGGAGAACTTGAAGTGACTGGGTTCACCGTTGCAAGTTTCCAAACCGACAAAAATGACTATAAGTCGTAATAAGGGTACTATATAGTTTGAATAACGGAACAGTGAGCTGGAAATCTTCCAAGCAAGATACTATTGCCGAATAAACAACAAAAGCGGAATATTGCTGCAGCTGAGGCAGCAAAAGAAGCAATTTTGGATCTGTAAAATTCCTAATTAGATTAGGAGTAGTTCCGTTAGCAGCTGAGCTAGGCTACAACACATGCTAAAGAATTAATGGTCTCATCAACGATCCAAGTATATACTTCAACTATTTCATCTGATTTGTCCGATCATACATCGTGGCGATGTGATGATCGAATAAATCGCATCATATGATAACCTTTCAAATCCGCTGACGAAAGTTGTTTCTCAGCAGAAGTTTGAGCGACCCGTACATAGTTCAGGTGTAGGACACTTGAGTGATTGGCTATAGGCCAAGTGGGAGATTGTTGGACAATTATGACCCATAACATCACTATTTGTACAGAACATGGTGTTGTTGTACAAATTAACTATGTGACAAAAGAAATTGCTCTTTTATCATTTGTAATTATATTACCAAGATATATAAATGATAAAAGTCCATATGATTAGTT
This sequence comes from Zanthoxylum bungeanum, assembly GCA_019454045.1. Taxonomy (NCBI): domain Eukaryota; kingdom Viridiplantae; phylum Streptophyta; class Magnoliopsida; order Sapindales; family Rutaceae; genus Zanthoxylum; species Zanthoxylum bungeanum. The sequence continues at coordinate 90,679 of SKCR01037705.1, forward strand.
CCGGATTAATAAGACATAAGACAATATTAATCCACTAAGGTTTAATCATTAAATATCCCTAGTCGTAGTATTATCGAGACTGGACATCGATAATGCGGAATAGACTAGTATTGCACTTGTGCGAGTTGTGGGAGCATAACTGCATAGTTCTCATATATTTAAGTATTGGATACTTATGCAAGTGTGATAGGAGGTTTTGTTTACCGATGGTACGGAAACAGCTTCGCTCTGGATAGACCCCTAAGAATCGCATTGGTAGTATGACTGTGTGTCTATGGGAGTCCGAATCAGGGTAGGTGTATTTGGTCTTAACTTGAGTCTTGCATCACTAATACTTGCGACAATCAGTATACTTTGGTTTTGGTTGTCCGGGGCTTTAACAGGTTCTGTGTACGCCTTTTTCTGGGTATACTAAGAATCATAGTGTATTGGGTGTGATGTCAAGATAGAAGTATCACTTCAGTCATATGGAGATGATGATCACGTAGGATACGGAACTAATACTCTTAAGTATTGCAGTCATAGGGATAATATGACTAGGTCATGTTTATCTGATTATAGAGACTAGTTACCAGAGATCCGATATATGCTTCGTACGGGGCAGACACAATTCCAGCCTCAGGCCTAGCATGTGACATTCGATACTGGATCGCTATACGCAATACTACGTATACTACGCCTGATATAGATTATATATTCCTTAAAATAATATTTCTGGAGAATTGGGTAGGCACGGTGTTTTGCTAGAAGCCAAGCATGTCTTGTAAATCGGTAAGAATGTGGTACTATGTACGCACGTATTCAGATACTCCGATGACCGGATTTACTGCCAACATATCCATGGATCTCATAGGTTGTTTCCCCAAGATTCAACGATGACGTATGACTCGAACATAATTAATCTGGGATTAATTGGAAGAGAGAGAAAATTAATCTAGGATTAATTACGGAGAATTTTATCTAGCATAATCATTTAATTAAATTTGATTTAATTACGACGCAACAAAAAATTTCGTTAATTCAGAATTAACGAACCCGAGCCCGGATAGTGTTTGCGGGCCCACTCGGATTTTGAATCAAGTGGGGCCCACACAAGTCACATCACCTAGTCCATCTCATCTACTTTGGTTGATGGAAGTGGTTGGGTTGTTGGAAACTTGTGAAACACACAAGCTTGTTTTATTGATGAGTGAAAGTCCTTTTACTAACTTTTGGTAATTGGTATTTTACTTACTTGATTTTGGAAATTGAAAAAACATTCACTCACTCTCTTTCTTCTCTATGGCCGAAACTTGGCCTTCATTTTTCTCTCCCAATGCCATCAAAGGAGAGCTTGAAGCACAACACAAAGGCTTGGAATTTTGTTATCTCATACATCCACTTAGCCGATCAAATGCTTTACTTTGCGTATTCACATGATTTCATATGCTTAATTGATCTTGGTTTGATCTAGAAAACCCAAACATGAAGGTGGCACGGAAGTGTGATGGATGCCAGAAGAATGCCAACTTTCATCATCATCCGGCAGAGCAGCTGACTTCACTAATTAGCCCATGGCCGTTCGCCCAGTGGGGCTGGATATCATCAGGCCGATGTCAGCGGGGCGGGGATAAGCCAAGTACGCCATTGTTACCATTGACTATTTTACCAAGTGGGTAGAGGCCGAACCTCTGTCTACAAGCATAAAGAATATGGCGACATACTTTGTAAAGAAGAGTATCATCTACCGGTTTGGAATTCCTCGGGCCATCATCACTGACAATGGGAAATAATTTGACAGTAAAGGTTTCAGGAAGCTATATGAAGATCTTCAAATCGTATTGAGATTCGCTTCACCTGCTCATCCCAAGTCCAACGGGCAGGTCGAGACTACCAATAAAACGATCAAGGAAAATTTGAAGGGTCGGCTCGGATCTTGTAAAGGGCTATGGGTGGAAGAATTACCCGAAGTATTGTGGGCGCACCAGACAACCCACAAGGACTCCACAGGAGAAACCTCATTTTCTTTGGCTTACGGGTGCGAGATGGTAAGTCCAGCAGAGATAGGGATGATCACCCACCAGGTCCGGTATTTTGAGACCAAACAGAATGAAGAGCTTATCAGAAATCATCTTGATCTGGTGGAAGAAAAACGGGAGAAATCGGCTATGAAAGCGGTAGTATGTCAATAGAGGATGGCCCGCTTCTACAATAAGAAGGTTCAAATTCGATCTTTCCTCCCTAGAGATTTGGTTTTAAGGAGGGTCACTTTGAATACCAGAAGGCCTGAGGAAGGTTTATTGGGTACCAAGTGGGAAAGGCCATATAGAGTGGTGGAGATAGTAAGACCGGGTGCCTATCTTTTAGAGCAACTAGACGGTACCCGGCTCAAGAAGCCTTGGAATGCCGAGATGCTGAGGAGGTACTTCCAGTAGCCTTTCTTCTTTGAACCACAAAGTGAATAGATGAGTTGTAATAGCCAGAACCAGAAAACCTTTGTAAAGCCTCTCTTGAAATGACCCACCAAGATTTGTAAGAATGGCAGTAGGTCCCATGAATAAGAACATGGTCTTCTCCTTCGGAATTAAAAGGCTTGTCCACTTTACTTGTTGTTTAATTGAATGTGAAAGTCATGTTCAATATTCTTGGGATGTGCTCGATGCGAAGGGGTGATCGGTGGTCTGGAAGGGCACCAAGCCCGTGGCACGCTAATCCCGGGTGTCATTATCAAACCCTCGGTTGGAAGTGTTCCGACCTGACTTTTTTCGCCTTTGAGGATCCAAAACGCGTGAATGGATGAGGCACATATGGGAAACACGTGAACCCCTTGTGGCACGCCAATCCCGGGTGTCATTATCAAACTCCCAAGGCCGGAGCGTTACTACCCAATGGCTCACATTTTTGAGGAATATCTCGGGTAAACCAGACCTAGTGATGTTTCTTCCCTTGCATGTCGGCTGGTGAATCCCGTTGAAGACTATAGGAGAGTATGGCATGGGGATGGCTCCATGACCATCATGCTCCCGGGTAAACTGGACCCAGAGAGGTTTTTTCCCCTGCGAGTCGGCTGGTGAGTCCCGTTGAGAACCATCAATCCATCTGGCTTGGGTATGGCCGAATGGTCCCCTTGATTGCATGAGTCTCGGGTAAACCGGACCCAGTGAAGTTTTTTCCCATACGAGTCAGCTGGTGAGTCCCGTTGAGAACCATCAGACCACCTGGCTTGGGTATGGCTGAATGACGCCCTTGATTACATGAGTCTCGGGTAAACCAGACCCAGAGAGGTTTTCTCCCCTATGAGTCGGCTGGTGAGCCCTTTTGAGAACCACCCCGAGAGGGCACATATAGGGTGTCTTCCTCCCCCGCGGGGATTTGCCTGACCGCCCCGGATCGGCGTATCTGTAGCCTGGTTAGCCAGGACACTGAATTGTAAGATTCAGAATAGTGTTTTGGGAAGCCTCGGGCAAGACGCTGCCTTGGAGCACCCGAGCTGTTGTTTGTCTCTTGAATTTGCATGGAGTATTTGCTAAGTTACCTCCACTTTTGTTAACTTTACTTTGTTCCAATTTCTGTTTTTCACTGGTGTATGCCAGAGGGACGCCCGCGCCAAAATCCGCAGAGCCTCAGAGGTTGAAAATCTTCCCTCGTGTAAGTCTCAAATGCTCCACCAGTTTGGGGCTGGATTCGTTCCACCGAGTTTGTTTTGTGCCACCAGCTCGGGACTGGATTCATTCCGCCGAGTCTGTAATGCACCACCAGCTCGGGGCTGGATTCGTTCCACCGAGTATGTTTTGGTCCACCAGCTCAGGGTTGGATTCGTTCCACTGAGTCTGTTTTGTTCCACCAGCTCGGGGCTGGATTCGTTCCGCCGAGTCTGTAATGCTCCACCAGCTCGGGGCTGGATTCGTTCCGCCGAGTCTGTTTTGTTCCACCAACTCAGGGCTGGATTCGTTCCGCCGAGTCTGTATTACTCCACCAGCTCGGGACTGGATTCATTCCGCCGAGATTACTAGTCTCTCAAACCTCGGGGTCGAGTTACGCCCCACCGAGTGCCGGTCTCTGGCTTGAGGACAGACCATACGAAGACACTAAGGGTGACCTGGGTTGGCACTAAGGTAGGTTTTTGTACATTTCCGAGGATCAGCCACCTGACAGTCGATCAACACACTTCTGATTTTTTTAGTTCCCGACACTAACTCATATGCTCGTTTGAACCGAGAACTAGGGGACAGATGCTGATGGGGATTTCCGCGGATAAAGTTTCTGAGCAGTTCGATAAAGGCAAAGAAGGAAGTTCCACTCATCCGAAGGACCATGGGTCAGAAGATAGGTGTCATTCTTCAACCCGACATGGATTCCGGACACAATCCCCCAGATTTGACCGACCAGAGGACACAGCATAATTCAGTTCTTAAAGGCCGACAACATCAGAGCCGAGACTGACCACAATAGTCTAGTAGCTCGGTTCATTTCCACCTTCTCCCAGGATCGGGGTAGTGAGCTCAGGTATATTAGGTCAGGTTGGAATGGCTGAGGAAGTTCAGCTCGTTGTTTGACCGACCTCTTGAAAACCGGAGTGGGATTAGAGCAGTTAGATTTTTCCCTCCAAAACTCTCACGTTTGAAATTCGGCAGGCTGTCATCATTAATGAAAAGGTCTGACAATGTACTTTTACTGCGTGATGTGACAGGAATTCAGAGGGTAGGTTTTACTTTCGGCGAGGAAATTCTGTTTACAATACATGAAGCTCTAAGGCGTAAATCCCAACACTTGCTTCGCACTTGATTACTGAGTGTATTGATCCATACCCAACGAACATCTAGAGGCCAGACCATGAAAGGTTTCCTATATACATGGCATCAAAGTGTGGAGGATCTTGTTGGGATATATGCCCTAGAGCTTCATGTAATGTAAACGGTTTTATATGTTATGAAATAAAATGATGCATTATTCATTTATCAAAGTGTTTGTTTAAATTTTGCATATTGTAAATTATCTTGATTACCCTAGATTACTTATGTGCCTTCAGACTTAGTGTATGAGTGTCATACACAAGAGGATTTGAGTCTTAAGTTAGTAATCTTAAATAGTACATAGAGAGCAAACAAAGCAGGTACTTTGTTTGTAGTTTATCTATATCAGCGGTCCATTCTATATTTGTATGGTGACCTTGATCCGAGATCGTCTATGTAGATACATGAGAATTGAGGCACCTTGTATGATGTGATCATAAAAGACTGGACCCAGATGGAAATGACATTCTTATAATATCCGTTAAAACAAAGAAAGTCATTTCGATCTACTAGATGGTCATATATAGATTGATCTGAATCCTGAGTGTACTACGAACTCATGTATGGCAGGCTATGTCCTTTGATTTACAAAGGTGGGGTTGGTGTAGCAGTCTCGACCAATAGCTACGTAATTTGGGGGCATAGTCTGTTGTGTAGCTGGGAACATTTTACATAGATATGAAGTTCACTCCTTCTTACGAGAAGTAGATGAGTATCTTCCTTAAGGGTAGATTCCGTACTTGAATGGTTAGAGCGCTCAAGTCTTTCTATTACGAATAGAAAGATTAAAATTCATAATGGTTATGAATAAATCGTTCATTAGAGAATCAATGGTACTTAAGTTATAAATAATTAGAGGGGTATAATAGACATTATGACCCGGCTCTAGTTACGAGATACTTGTGGATGGTCAATTCGTATGTAGTGACTATATCGATGGACACCGATTTGGTTCGACTTAATATATCATTTGCGGCAACGAGAGTGCAACTTGGGGTTTTTAGTGGAATAACCCGGAGTTAATAATTCAAAATATTTAATTAAGAGTTTAATTAATATTTCGAGATTATTGGAGCTCAGAACCGTAGGTCCATTTGGTCCCCACGCTAGCTCGATATACTATAGCGGATTAAGTATAATTGGATAGTCCAATTATATACTCACAAAAGTATAAATATTATTAATATGAATAGTAATATTATTTTGTCACACTTGAAACTTTATATTAAAAGTTAATATATCATTTTATTAAATATATATTATTTAAACACATTGTAGGAGCGAAGCAGGGTTTACCGCTATGCCTATGATGCTCGGTGGCCACGACACTGTTGGGCTCGCAGCCCATAGAGAGTACGGAGTAGCCCGCGGGTGACTAAATTGGAGAATAAAGGAGTCGCCACCCAGTGTGAACTGGGAAAAGATTTAAGGTCGCACTCACCCCTCGCAAGGGAAGACCTCAAACCATTGGGTTTGGAATGGTCTCGTACTTATGCCAGTATAGTGGACGGGTTCACACAATGGTATAGCCAAGTCTTAATGCAATTCATACATAAAAGCGAATAAAAATGTAATAACATACCCAAGCAAATAATAATCACAATAACACGATTCCAAAAGCATATTAAATTAAGAAGTACGAGATGTAATAACAAAAAAATCATAATAAATATTCAAAAGCAGGAAAATAGTCCATAAATAAATAGCAAACAAAAATGGGTTAATCACGCATATATGAATATTTCCCGAGTGGTATGTGAAGTTGTATCCCAAGTACAGACTGTACTACCGTCCATTCGGATTCGGTTACGGAATTTACGTCTGGGTTTCCATCTGATATACCGCAATGGATAATAACATACATAATCATCAATGCAATGTAAACGGACATAAAAAATATAATCATGCATATGCGGATAATCACCAACATGAATAACAAAATAAATGCGAAATAATAAAATAACGATGAAAGTGAATAAATAAATAAAAAAAGGATATCACTAAATAGATAAAAAATAAATAACAAAATGCCGAAGAAATAAAAGAATGTGACCAGAAATTTGGTCGTCTTTGATGTAGGACTTCGCATACCCGGTTGGACATATTTCACGTCCAGCCAGACACGTAGCATCCGGAACTATAAAATAAATATGGTAAAGGGTGCCCTCAGGTCTTACCTTTCAAGTTGTTTTCTCGGAAGTGCGTTATGTTGTCGCCGGAAGGATCGAAGCTGGTTTGCTGTTTCTGCTCATTGTTTAGCTATTTCTTCTCGCTATTTTGCTGTTTTCCGGCTAATGTTTTGCTATTTTCTGGTTGCTGTTTTGCTGGTTGTTTTGGCTGCTATTTTTGGTTATTTTGGCTGCTGTTTTTCGGTGATTTGGCTGCTATTTTGGTTGCTTTTTTCACGGTGATTTGGCTGTTGTTTTGGTTGTTGTTTTCACGATGATTGGGATGCTATTTTCACGGTAATTGGGCTGCTATTTTCAAGGTTATTTTGGCTGCTGTTTTTGCGTATTTAGAGGCTCTTTTTGGCTGGTTGTTTGGTCGCTGTTTTGGTGTCTTTGGGGGCTGCTTTTGGCTGGTTGTTTGGTCACTGTTTTGGCATTTTTGGGGGATGTTTTTGACTAAGTTTTGTTGTTATTTGTTCGGTGGTAAGCTGCTGTTGTTGGCTCGGTTTTGTGCTGTTTTGTTGTGGTTTTGGTTTTGGCTATTTTTTGTGGTTGTTTCGGTAATGGCTTAAGGTTTGTTGTTTGTTGTTCACGCCCAAAGAAGAAGAAGAATATGGTTTTTCTGTTTTGTGTTTGCCGTGTAAGCCTCCTCAACTTTGATGATTTGGGCTCTCTTTTATAATGATTCGGAGGGTTCTCTAAACAAGGAAACAAATCATGTTGATTTGGGGAATTTATTTAGGGAAAGAATCTCATAAATTTGGTGAGGAGTATATCTCAAATCTTGTTATTTGGAAAGGATGAGATTTCAAATCTTGTTAAATTGGAAAGTGATTTGAGGGGATTTTAGCATGTGGAATGCATGGGATTTTATTTATTTGGGAAGATTTTGGTGTGCATGGTGGATTGTATGGGCCTTGGGCGTATGGATGGATTGCATGGGGTCATGGGCCGATTGTGTAGGTTGCAGGGTAATGGCCAGTTGCAGGTGTTTGGGGTTTGTCCGAGGTTAAGGTTTGAAACAGAAACTGACCGAGCGAATCTGAGGCTGGATAGTGAGTTCGAATCCGATGAGGTGCTAATTTTGGAGGCTTTCATTCCGACATTCGCTTTTCGCAACTTCCGTAACTTTTCAGGTAGTGCCTCCATACAAGGCTCATCATCGGTCTTATGCAAAAATGCAGTGTCTACACACATGTTATTTAATTATATTAGATATAATTAAATGAAAGGTTAAGTTAGTAATTTATAAATTTTGGGTTTTGGAAACCCTTGGATTTAATTTGGAAGTTACAAATTGGTAAATGACATTTAACCTTTTTATTTTGTAACATCTTTTCCATTAAAGAAAGTAAATAGTAAATATTAATGTTACAAAATTTTTAGTATTCTTACATGTGTGGCCGCTTTTTACAAGGGTAAATGGGGAACGGTTTTGTGATTTTTAAAAATTACAAACCTAAGTATAAAAAGAAAAAATTATTTTTTCTTTTGTAGAGAATCCATTCTTGAACCCTAGCCACCTTTCTTCTTCTTCCTCATTCTCTTAAAAGTTGAGAAAAATAAAACTAAGAAAAGAAGAAAAAACAAAACAAAACACAAGTGTGATTTAATCTCTAAATAGTTTAGGGATAAATATTGTGAGTTTTTCCCACACAAGTTTCCGTTGGTAACGAGATATATTTCAGAAGACTTTGTGGTGTCGAACAAATAATCATCTTCATCTTATTCTTGTATGTACTCGGCAGTGAGGCTTTATTTTACTCATTGCCGCCCCTTTACTTGGTGAAACGGAACTCGGTTTGGTTTCGTTTTAATCTAGTTTTTTTGGGGAACATTTTGTGGTGTTTTGGGGCAGTGTTGTGGCTGTTTTCAAGTGAAAAATTAGAACTGAAATACAGCCATTGTCCGCACATTTCAGGGGATGTTTCGGCAGTGCATTGTGCGTGTATTGGGTCTAAAACAGTCTAATGTTTGTTTAGCTGTTCGGGGCTATTCGGGGACTGTTATGAGGTTGAAATTTTGTCTAAAACTGAAGCAAAATTTCAGTGGTGGTGGCAGTAACATTCGGCCACTTAGTGGGAAGGGAATAAATTTTTTTCAAGTCTGATCCGTGTGTCTAAGACATTTCCGCTGCGCAAGGAAAGTGTTTCCTACAATTGGCATCAAGAGCAAGGTTGAAAAGTGTTCTTAACCCTTCACTTTTTCATTTAAAGTTACTGTTTTTATATATTTATATGAGTTATAAATATCGATATGCATGTTTAGATGAGTAGGCAGAAAATAATATTCATGTGATGAATGGATTTTGCATTGGTCGTAAATTTTTTCGGCTCTTATTTTATTGTTGGTTTTGATTTTGGGATGTAAGGCCATAAGGCCAATTTTTGCAATTGTTGTAATTTTAATTTTCCAATGTAAAAATTTCAATTGTTGTAATTTGGAGCACCGAAGTCGCAAAAGAAGCCAACACCACCTTGGAGCGTGATTTGAAGACCGAGGGGATGCCTTGGGTATTTTTGTACTTATTAGATTAATATAGGAAAAATAAGAGCTCGGTCAATGCAAACTATTTTTTTTATGTTATATGTATGTTTAATTCGAATTATTTGAATAACATGTCATATAACTTAGGGTGCCTACTCTTGCATTTCACATGCCATAACATGCATTGGATGGATAATCATTATAGATATGAAATGTGATTTTATGTGATTTAAAATGTTTAAGTTAGAATATGATATGCATGAAAAAACAATTAATTGGGTTAATTGGCTTTATGGTTCAAAATTTGAATTCTAATATATTGGGCTTAATAAGTGCATAATAAATTCCATTGGTATATAGGATGGAAACCCGTACATAAATTCCATAGCCGAATTCAAATGGACGGTAACGTGGTCTGCATTCGGGATACAATTCCACGTACCATTGGATTTTATAACGCACTAAGAATAATTAAATAGTTTAATATAAACCTTGACCATTTTAGGATTCTAAAATTTTAAACCAATTAGTGTTCTAGTATTTTAAAAGTTAAAATTAATAGGTCACTAATAGCACTCTAATTAAATTAGTTTAATTGAGTAATACAATTAGTATAGACTAATGGAAATTAGTGATACAAAATTTAAGAGTTAAAATTGGTTAGGTCACTAATAATGTACTAGTGTAAATAAGAGTTATGATTTAGCCGCCATAAATTTATTCACACTAGTTAAATTAAAATATTAGATATTTTATAAATAGAAACCTTAAACTCTAAATAGTGAGTGGGAGATAGATATACGACAATATATCCCGCGATCTCTGTTGTTAGTCCGAAAACGTGAGATTCAAAAGGCGCCTCGAGACAGCTTTGCTTTCGTCCCCCTACGGATGGTGTCCATTTTGGGTCAATATCAGGTTTGGATTCCGAGAGAATAGGGATTCTAGATGTATCTAGTGAACTGACCTACCATATGACGGCACTTCACTAGTTAATTCCAAGGGTCCCGAAACAACGGGCCACACTCCCAAATGAATGATTAACTGTTAATCTATATTCCTTGATCGAATCAAACAGTAGTTGGTTAATATATGAATAAGAGTTATTCTCGCATATATTAATCAATTGAGATTGTCTCGATCTATCATGTAAATACTTGACCTACCTGATCGGCTGAATACACACGTAAGCGCACGTATCGTTCAAGTAGTATAAATGTATCAATTCCATGAGGACTTATCACTAATGCTATTAATTGTTGAAATTAAATGTCCACAAGTATACAAATTGATTGTTGGTTGGGTGGTGAATTTACCTAAACAAACAAGTAAATAAAACTAAGGTTGATTTCAAGATTAACAATGATATGCAAATATCCAGGGTTGTGAATCCTACCAATATTCTACGAAAGATGAGTTGATTACCTTATTTCTATGCAATGTGCCAGTTTATTAACCTGGAACACGAATGTATTCATAAGCCTCATCCGATGGTCAGATGAAAATATTCAAAGTAACTTAATTAATTATATTCCTATGTTAACTAAGAAACTCCAAATTCATTAAGTTTAAGTTCCAATTATGGTTACACTCGCCCTACAGATATATTCATATCCTGGAGGGAAATCACTCTAAGTGAGATCGTGTGTTATTGAGTCTATGGCTAAACCTAAAATCCCCTTTCCAAGTTCATTTAAGCTTACCTAATCAATCTTATTGGTGGCCAATTCAACAAGACGCATTAAGAACTAGACTCAATAAATAAACCAAAACATCACACAAAACACAAAGTAACTCAACTTATAAAACCATTGATATTGGTATTTATCACAACCCTAGATAATATGTTTAGTTACAAAACATACCTAAAATTACAAAATGTATAATTAAACAGAATAACATAATAGAAAATTAAAAAGTAAAGAAAATTACAACAATAAAAGAAAATACTGGAGCAAGGGGTTTCACTTTTAATACTTCAAATATAGATTACTCATTTATCAATTAATCATTTCTTGAATTAATTATATTAAAACAGACCATATAGGTGGTGAATGTCATTTTTCCAAAGTCCAACCGACCATATAGGCGGTAAAAAAATCATATAAACCAAACATGTAGGCAGTAACAAGGTTAGCACCTAAACCGACTATATAGACGGAAACTAAGTCCAATAATATAAAATAGGCCATATAGGCGGTAAATAATTAATTCAAATTACTTATTTAAATTAAGGGAGTAAATCTAAATTATTATATTAAAAGTTTCACCCCAGACTCCAGAAAAAAAAGATCATCTACTCATGATATAATTAAAAACACATAAAAATTTATTAAATAAATAAAACAAAAATACAAGAAAACTTAAATAAACATACAAGACACTTTCTTTTAGGTTTTCATGGAGGAATTCCCAAAAGAAAGCATGAAAAATTTACAAAGTTTGGCTTGGTATTTATAGGCAAATATAAAGGCTTCCACCAATTTCTCCAACAATTACTCCACCAAACACTCCATCAAACATGCACCCAATGATTGGTGGAAGTTTGACAATTGTAAATTGTCATTTTCCATTTTTTTTAATTTTTGATAATGACTTTAGTAATTACGTATAACACAATTTCATATTTTTCATCAATTTCGGTTATGAAAACTTCAGAATTCGAAATTCCTATAAACGTCAAAGTTGTAGATCTTTGAGTCTTCTTTAATCTGGAACTTGAATCACCTTAATCCGATATCGGAATACAAAATTATGGCCAAAATACGAAAATTATGCAAAACTGAAATTTCCGAAATTGTACTTTGTTACAACGCCATTTCAAGTTTTCAACCTCCAAAATCCAAATGTCAAGTCCAGTTTTTGCCATTCTTTGTTCCATATTTCGTCCTGAATGATTCCATTGAGTCCTGATTTTATTTTATCTATAAAATAAATAAAAACACATCAAAAAGTTCATATAACCTGAGACAAAATATTAAGTAAAAGGGACGGTAAATATTGATATATTTTTCGCTCAT